>CAXKVX010004539.1:0-21174 GCA_964058865.1 Eleocharis quinqueflora
TATGTTTTTATAAAGTTTGAAATTACTAATTTTCTTTCCAATTTTTTTAATATCATATTTATTTTGTAAATACACAAACTATTATATTTATTCGTATAATTATCTATTATATTAAAACTAACTATACAAAAATAAATTCTCATTTTACCTGCATATTAAATAAAACAAATTTCGTTAATAATATCAACTTGTTTGACAAATAAAGGAAAAGCTCCTGCCAATAATTTGTTCTTATTTCTTGACGCTACTTTACATTCCCGTGTACATCAATATATAATTCTAGAGTGAGATTATGATAGTTACGCAAGTACATGTTCTATCGTGCTTGCAGCCGCATATTTCAAATTTAAGAGCGAATACGACCGATTTGAACCGTTGCAAATATTGTTCATACTGAAATCTAGTTTTTAGAAAAACATAATGCGCTAGACGAACACAGGGGTCCCATCAAGCAGCTAATAGTTGTGCGGGTCGATTAATCGGATTTATGCAGACGATTTGTCGTTCATATTTTAATATATAAAAATATTAAATAATTTGATTAAAAACAAAATTATTTGCATATTTAAGAATATATAGTAATTAATTTAATTTAAGAACTAGTAAATAAAGTATGAGTTCATAATATTTTTAATAATTTTTAAAATATAGTATTCACGTATTTATTATATTTTAATCAATTTAAAATATTAATTGGCTAATTAATCAAATTTGACGTCCATTAACCAATTTGACAAAAAAAATAATCATATTTTGTGGCTTACTAATTATTTTTATCCGCACATATAGGTATACACTATACGTTATGGTTTATTTACCGGCAACGACTAATCGGATAATTAATCAGTCTTGGTGGACGATTTTTAAAATAATTGCTAAAATCTACTTGGAGACCATTTTTTGTTGAGAATTTGTTACTATTTTGAATATTAATAATATTATTTAGAAAAAAAACACGACAATTCTTCGTGAGAGAGAAGTTTCCTCAAAACATACTCGAATTAGAGCAGTGCTTTGTTATCCACTTGTCCAGATAGAGTGCTACTTTTGTGGGCGCTCATAGGAAGAATTTAGTGTAAAAAAATGGACCAATTTTCCTATTTTGTAATTTATAAATCAAATTTAAGAATGAGAATTTGCCAAAGATAAATTTAGAGAAAAAATTCTGAAAATTTTCGCGCATCGAACTTCAAATTGCCACGTCAATACCAAGAGGACACAAATACATCTGATTCTTCAATCTTGAGATTCGCTACAAATGAATTTCGAAAGAACACAACTCATTTGATTCTCTCTAGGTACTATTCATTACAAATGATCTGAATCCATCATAGACGGCATCACAGACAGCAATGAAGCCGCCCGTTTTTTTATTATCAGAAATTAAATAAATAAATTATTTTTAAACAGAAAGAATTTTTGAAAAGTTCGAAAAATATAAAGGAACGGTGTTGTGAATACCGTCCAAAAAGACAAAACGGACGGTCCATTTGCCTTTTTTATTTGAATATGAATTATTTTTATAACTAATCTGAAAAAATAAAGAATAACATCTATGACCATAAATTCAAATCTTTGACCAGCGGCGGATCCGAGATTATAATCAGGAGTAGGCACTACTTACAAGAATATAAATTTCATCAAAATATTGAATATCATAGTAATTAAAGAGTATGGTTTATTAGGGGACATTTGATTTTTTGTCACTACAAAACTTCAAAATGTCACTATCGGTCACTTTTTGTATAAAGATCGGGTGCCGATAGTGGTATTTTGACAATTTTTATGAGTGACATTTTAAAAAATTCAAGTTTTATAGTGACATAAAACTAATTTTCTCTTAAATATTAGAAAATTAAATATAAATATAATATAATAACACCTACAAAATTAAATCAAATCGATGACGATAAATCAAACCGACATACTCTAATTTTTTTTATAAGGTGTTGTGTACATTCATTCAATTCAGCATATTTCTCACACCGACATAATAAAACATCGACTGACAAGGTTGAAAATAAAAATATCAGCTAATAATCAAACAATAAATGAATTAAAGTCATATCAATTGATTAACTTCAGGTGAACTGAACTAGAAATCTAGGACCCATATGACCATATTGAAAAAAACTCAAAATGATATTTTTTTATTAGATAGACAAAGTTGTGTAGCAATATTTCTTTTACTTATTTATGAAGTTAGCAAGGATCATTTCACAAGAGCTAAATTGGTTGATTTTTATTGTAATGTTATTTGTATTATATTTCAATCAGTAAGTGTTTTTACTGATTAAATTTGTTTGTTTGTCATTTCTCTTTAGCATTAATATTTTATAATAACAACTGAATCATATATCTAAGTATGTATAGTAGTAACAACTGAAGGTATGAAGTATATATCTGAGTGTTATGATACAGTAACAATGAAACATGATTAGAATGAAAATTTGCATCTATTTTGACATTGAAGTGTAGGGCTTAGCCGCTTAGGATTAGGGTTTGAGGTTTCGAGCTGACGGTGATTCGCGACTTGGGTCAGAGGAAGAAGAGAGGGACGATCCATCCAAAGTCATTAAGTCTGCCGAAAATAACGATTTGCAAAGAGAGCAAAGAGAGCAAAGAGAGAATAAACAATCTTAGTTTGAGTCAGAAAATATTGAACGAGTCTGAAGTAGGGGTATGCACAATATCAACCCAGAGATAGACACCATGTTAAATATCATTGACGATAATAATCGTATTTTAGAATCCAGGGGTAGGCACGTGCCTACCCCTGATAAGTGTTGCATCCGCTAGTGTCTTTGACGATAATAGTCGTATTGTATAATTTATGTTCAGACGTGTTATTTAGACTCATGCATTCGGAGGGCACTTAGATATTCAAACAGAACAAAAAGAAATTCTAAGCATCTTTGAATGCATGTGTCTAAATGTTAACATGCGAACGTGAACGTTTAAAAATAGAGTTATTATTGTCAAAGATTTGAATCCATGATTATAGATGTTATTCTTTATTATTTTAGATCAGTTATACAAATAATTCAACCTTTTGTACGTGAATATTTTATTATTACATAAATATTAATATTTTAATTCATGAGTTGGGTTGTATTTAGGTAAGTTTTGGTAACAACTTCAGCTGTGCTCGTCGGGACCATAATCGTTTTTTTATAATTGCAAGTCATCGAGCTGTAGATATTCAAGTTTACTTCCACTATATCGAGTCTGATTTGCGATCAGAGAAACGAGAGATTCAAAAATGAATCTGACGCAAACTCGTGATAAAAATTACTAGTAAGACATAAGCTGAGAATGGAGCCAAAATTGAGATGTGCATTCCTCCGACCACAAATCAGACTCGACGCAATGGAAGTAGACTCCGATATCTACAGATCGATGACTTGCAACGATAAAAAAATTAATTACAGTTTCAACGATAAAAAAATTAAAAAAATTATTCAAAAATGTAATTAGTTTTTTTAACATCGCAAGCCATCGAGCTGTACATATTTGAGTCTACTTCCATTGCGTCGAGTCTGATTTGCGATAGGATAAATGTGCATCTCAAATTTGACTCCATCTTCAACTTATGTCTTAATTAGTAAAATTTTATCATGAGTTTGCGTCGGAATCAATTTTGAATCGCTCGTTTCTCCGATCGCAAATCAGATTCGACGCGATGAAGACTCAGATATCTACAACTCGATGAATACGATGATAAAAAACTAATTATGGTCATGATAAGCGCAACTGAAGTTGTTACAAAAAAAATATCTAAATACAATCCAACTCATATATTAAAATATTAATATTTTTAATAATAAAAATTCCCTCGTAAGGAAGTCTGCTGAATTCGAAAAAATTCAATTTTTGAATTGGACGGTGTTGGCAACATCATCCAATTGATTTTTTTTATTAGTCGGTATTTGCAACCCCTTTCGTTTTTATTTCTATAATTTTTTAAGTAATCTTTCTATCTTAATACAATTAATTAATTTAATTTATTATTAAAAATTCGGTGAGGCCTCATTAGAAACTGCATCTCTTTCAAGTTAGTCCCTTTTATTAAGAAAAGTGTCGCTTATAGAATCTTATAGTTTCTGAACAATATGAAAAATTAATTATTATTTTATGGTAAAAATTTGGATACTTCAAAAATACGTACACTGTATACTTTAGTTCATTCAGTCATTTATTTCATCGATATTAATGAAAATTGATTTAAACACAACAAAATTAAAGTGAATCACTTTTCATTAATATCAATGAATTGAATGATTGAGATAGATTAGAGTATATAGTGTATTCCTTTTTGATACCCAAGTTTTTGTCTTATTTTATTTCTCCTTCTTTTAATAAATCAAATTATTAGCTTCCAACTAAACAAAATGCGAAACAAAAATTATTGCTCTTAACAACTCGCAAGCGTGGAAAATTAATTCATTGCATTTCAATCACAGTCTAAATTAATTCATAGACTGGAAAATTATTGCTCTTAACAACAGAAATTTATCATTGCATTTGAGTGGGGGGGCGCGTAAGGGGGACATGAACTGGAGGGACAGTTATATTTACTCTTAATGTAAATCAAACTGATTGGTTCATGAAAACATATCTGTAGTAATATAAGTGTTTTATTTTCACAATATTCAATTTTGTTGCAATATCTGTTGCATGTTTCACCTCTATGCTTTTAAATATCGTCGTTATTTAGAACCTAGCAATAAAATGTAGCGTTTTGAATATATTGTGTGTTCATACTAGAAATCCCGCTATATTCGCTACATCATCGCTATTTAGAACCATGATGTTTTTATTGTGCAAAATTTACATTACTCAACCATATTCAACTTAGTGCATTTCAATGATACAAATTGATTGTAGTATCTAGGGAGCACCTAAAATGATGTAGGTAGGTTTTTGTGGCCGAATTTTTTAAGTAATTGAATAATATATATAATTAAATATATAAGAAAAAGTATAATGAATTTTTGAATGTGCTATTCTCGCAGCTGCGAGCTGCGAGTTTAGAATTTGTTTTGAATTTCCAAAAGTAAAAAAACTAAACTCACTATTGTGGGTAGCGTGTTTAGCTTCTAAACTCGCTGCTCACAGCTGCGAGTTTAGCTTCGCCAATTATTCATATCTGCCTCCAATTATTGGGTTTTCCATAAACTCACAGGAGCTAGTTGCGAGTTTATGGAAAGAATAATTTTCTATAAAATCCCCACCCATTTCAGTTTAGTCTAAACTGATTATTTGCTCTTTGGTCTTCTCTTCGTCTCTGCCATCAAAATTTGTTCTTTCTCTCTAAGCAAATTGTGATCGGTGTAATCTAAGATTGTAAGGTATGTGATATTCTACTTATTATACAGAAAATAAAAATTGTTACTTTTAGTAATTCTTGAGATATTTTATTTACTTGTAGATAATGTCGACATTTGTGATTATTATTTTTTGCGGAGGCGAAGCAATATACTCTCCACAAATTGGTGCATATTATACATTATTCGCGAGGTTCACACTCGGTGGTACAGAAGATACTACTTTCGAAGACCTTAAAAGTACAATCTTTCAGTGTTTAGGGTACGAACAATCTCAATACACGATTGAAATCCAGTGTCGGGTGAATATTGGACAGGAGAGTTATTTTTACTTTAATTTGATAAGCGTCTACGATGAAAGTTCTTGGAAATTAGCACGCGAAATGTGTGTGTGCCTAAAATGAGACTTGTTCAATTATTTATAAAATTGATCTCGATTAAGAACAATCATTTTTTAATGGGCAGCCAACCAGGTAGCAATAATAAATCTCAGTTCATCCCTGAATCTGTCCCCAATACCACAAGTCCACCTGAACCGTAACATTCAGATTATGTTCGGATTTCTATTGTAACTAATAACAATGATAATGATGAGTACCATGAGGATGACGATAATGTTGGTGATGATGAAGAGAAGGATGGGGATTATGTTGTACAACGAGGTGATAGTGAGAATTCCGATTCGGAAGATATAGATGGACACCTTGAGGATGATGATGATCTTGACGAGATGGTAGATGTTGCGGTGAGGCGCACAGATCAATACAATCCATTTATTGGTTTGGGAGAAATCCATCCAACTTCTAGCATGCACGAGACCTCAGATTTTCTTCCTACTGACTATAATTTATATGAGCCTCTTGTATTTGTTGATGGTCAAATAACACAGAATCAGTCCTTCAGTTCGAAGGAACACCTTCAATTTGCTTGTTCAAGGTGGCATATCGAAAATAATCGAGAGTATGAAGTGGTTGATAGTAGCACTACAAAATACAAGGTAAAGTGTAAAAACTCAATGTGTGAATGGCAATTGTACGCCAAATCAACCGGTAACATGTGAGCTATTATAAAATGCCCCTACCAACACATATGTAGGGCGGTTTCTGTTAAAGTTGATCACGTCCAGTTAACCGTTAAGATGATTGCGGATATTATTCGCGAAGATGTGGAGAAAGACCAAACAACAACCATTAGACAAATTCAGACATTAATCAAAAAGGTTTTTCCAGGAGTGAACCCAAAATATAACAAATTGTAGCGCGGAAAAGATATTGTTGTTGGTTATGTATATGGCAGTTGCTCAGGGTCATACGCATTGCTTCCCTGACTCCTGAATGACATAATTTCATCGAATCCAGGAAGCATGGTTCGAATTATATCAGTTCCACTAGCACGACTCGGTGAACATCTGTTCAAACATGCAGCTTGGGCTTTTGCTCCGTGCATTCAAGCATTCTCCCATCTACGACCAATTATAAGCATAGATGCATCACACCTTCGCGGGAGATATATGGGAAGGTTTCTTGTTATTGTTGGGTACGATGCTGAGAATTAGCTTCTGCCTCTTGCGTTTGGAATCGTCGAAAAAAAAGATTTGGAAAATTGGGGGTGGTTTATGAGATGACTAAGATTTGAAGTGATAAGGGACCTGATAAAAAAATGTGCTATATCCGATCGTCATCTGGCAATTTGAGCTATTTTTTGCAGTCCTTTGTATGATTGGAACGTGGCGAATGGCGTAGTTGTCCACTGGTATTGCGCACAACACATTGCTAAAAATATGCTAGCTAAGTGTCACAATGCTATGGCTGTAAGCAAACTCAAGAAAGCTGCACGAAAAAATAGCTCATGGAATTTTCAAAAGTATTTGAAGCAAGTAGAAAATTGGTGCAAAGACAGTATGGAATACTTCAACAGTGTTGGTAAGGCTGACGAGACAAATCAAAATGTGGTATGACATCCTAATACGTGGTTCCTGTGTCATGATAAGGGACAAAGATGGGGGATAATGACCAATACGATTCAGAATCACTTCACAACGTGTTTAAAGAAGCTCGTGATGTGAATTTTGTGAGCTACAACCCATTAAACTTCACTCAGCCCACACACCATTGCATTCTTGTCTCATCCCTAACGCAACTCGAAACAATATCCTCAACATTCATTTTTTTATGGGTGTTTTATGTATCCATTAATTTGGACCGTCCGATTAGATTTGAACGAATTTGATTTTATAATTCAAAAATCTCCTGAATCATATAATTGATAGTCAACCGTCTAGACCTAATCGAACGGTCCAGATTAACGAGTGTAAAGAGCACCCATAAAAATTTTATGGGTGCAGAGGATACAGATTCAACGCAACTCCGCCTTCTCCATCATTCAGATTTCCGAGCATGAGTTGGAGATTGAGGTGAGACATGCTCTTTATAATTGCCATGATTCATGTCATAGCTGGTAACCAAATGTTGGTGCCCTTTTTACAGGTGGTAAGGAAATGCTAGCAGATATTTACTCAAACAATAGTTGGATGACAATTAAATGCATGGGCAAATTGATGAAAATTTGGTCGGCAAATCTTTGAACAAAGAAAAAGTCATACCAACATGCCAGCATATCAATTGAGAAGGGGCAAAACTAGGGGCTCCTTGTATTTATATATTGTAAATCCTGAACCAGCCGATGAAAAGTTAATATGATCAGTTCTGCTTCAGATCTCGACCGTTCATTACGTGTTCACTTGATATCCAGTCCCTTCCTGCGTTGAATCTGTTGTTCCAGAGATTTTTATCGTGCCGTTGGATTAGAATGGCGTGTGATCAAACAGTGCGATCTTAATCTCCAGAAACTTCTGTTAGCGTCACGATATCTTGAACTGAGGGTAGATATAAAGCAATCCGGCGACTCCAGCAGCACCTCCTGTCGGTTTTCTCGAATATCACTTGAATAGAGATTCTGTTCCAGTAAGCATCCAGGTACAGCCACCATAATTTATTTTCAAATTACAAGCTTAAAAAAGGAGAATTACTTGCAAACATTGTTCATGTAAAATTTGCATAAAATCACAAGATAAAAAAAGCGATTGTGAAAAGGCTTCTAACTCTGTGAAGCATGGTTGCATCCACTATTATGAAATCATATAACAGAATTTAACAAAACAAACAAGCTCACTAAAGACTTATTTACAAACAATATTGCAAACTCACCCTTACATATATGAAACTAATTACAGAGATAATATAATTGTCTCATACAATTTACAAAACTTACAAATAAATTTTGAGTGTAACACACAAAATCACAAGAAATATGTAGCATCAGAAATACCCTTTCAGTATAAAAAATATCCTTCAAGCCCCTTTTTCCCTCTGGCATGGAAATGACAACTGCACGCGTTCACCATTTTTTTTCTCAACTCAGAAAGAAATTAATTAGATTGCAAATGTAGTTTCAGGAAAAAATCACGAAGTGGGATGCCCGTGATACCAAAATAATTGATATATTTTACAGGGCACAAAAGAAAACTGAAACAATCTAAGCAGAACACAAAATAACCACCACTTTATATTATAGTCCTGGCAACCAAAGAGCACTACCATGGTTTGAGTTGAATTCAACAGCATAGGTTAGCCCACAAGGCGCTGTCTTCTCACATGGTTGAAAAGCAAAAGTACTGCAGTACACCCCCTTAGCTGCAAAAATGCCTTTTTTGCTGCAATAATCACACATAAGACAATAATTACGTTGGACACAAGTTTTTTTAATTTGGCACAATGCAATATTCATTTTGTTCCTGTTCGTATGGCTGATATTTCTTCAGGGTGTTCCTAGGACTTAATAGCATGGCATATTATTGTTTCAGGCTTGGACTGATCAGGTAACCAATACAATAATATGAGAATATTTTGCAAATGAAAAGTAGAAAATGTTTATATGTTGTTCATAAAACTTGATAGAATTTCTAATTGGGAAAGTTGATGCATGCTTAAGGGGCCTGCATTATGTTCAAGCAAAGTACATATGAAGAATCTCAACTGCAGTGAAAGAAGCACAAGCAATGCTCATTGCAAAAGGAAAATGTAAAAATTAGATAAAATAAAAGCTGTAAGCAGCTTACTAACGTCTCAATATGCTTACCAGAATAGTTACTTGAAGAACACAACAAAGTTTACAAGTGGAAAAAAAATAAAAAAAACATTTACCGGCAAGTGTATTCATCCATGTTTGAATTTCTTCTTCAGTATCAGATGGATACTGCAGAGGAGAATGCAACATGCTACCGAAACGGCATTCCCAAGGGCTGGTGTTTCGATCTGCATCAGTTCTAGTACCTAACAGTGTATCCTGTATAAAAGTAAGAGTGACCTAACTTTCTTATTTGTTCAAAAAAATACCTGCATGAGTATACCAAATCTTTTTAGAACCTCTCCAAGTAAGTTGTACTTACATCCAAAGAGGTGAAAATCATATTAAAACCGAAAGGTGGTCTTTCCTGTACACCAGCTGTTTGATCAGGAAAAGAAATGTCAAATGAACTCCTCAAAAAAGGAGGATTCATACAAGAATCCCAAAAAATCAGAACTCTTGGACCTATTAATATTATAACAAAGAAAGACACATGTATCAAATGAATTCTTCAAAAGAAGAAGATTCATACAAGAATCAGAAAAACCATTATAGCAGAAGGGAGGGAGAAGATGTGGAAAAACGAGAATATGGCCCGTGGAACCTGTCCTACCAGACTAAACTCATTTATTTAAAAGACAAAACCAATCCAAACCTGACCTGCCCAAAAGAAGGACAACTTAAAACCAACTCAAACCATAATGACCTAAAACTAGGGAAGACCCAAAAGCAAGCCAGCTGCAACCCCAGATCAAACTCAAACTCAACTGACAGGAAACCCGAGATGAAATGAAGGTATTAACACAATACTGACCCAATCCATGTTGGCTCAAACAATTCTTATATTTGTTGATTTGTAAAACTATTTAAATTTTATCATTTTTTGTGTTTGAGAATATTTGTAGGTGCATTTAAGCAAAAGGATAAGGAACACAAGAAATGATCAAGAACACAAGAAATGATCAAGAAAGATCTAAGAGCAAGTTTAGAAAATCAAGATCAAGATAAAGAATGACTTAGGTTAATTAGAGTTTAGTTTGTTTAAATTTGAAATTAAAAAGAGCAAGAAAATCCAAACCAAACAGTATAACCCGTTATAACGCTAGACATAGCGTTATAATGCTATAGACCAAAAATGCACAAATCTGACTAAGTTCTTAACGTCTAGAACTCACCTGGGTAAATCGTTATAATGCTATGTATGATGTTATAACGCTACACTACAGACCAAACCTGACCAAATCTGGCCAAAACTACAAAGCAACTCACTAGCATTATAACACTAATATTACCGTTATAACGGTAGAAGAAAATTACTGAAATTACAAACAGAACAGCCAAAAATCCTGCAACAATTCCTTGTAGCGTTATAACGCTAGAGAAATTTTTAGCAATGAAATGTTTAGCCAAAAACATCCAGATCAACGGTAAAATCTTTTGTCCTGACCTGACATAGCGTTATAACGGTACAAATTATACATAATCTAGCATTATAACGCTATACAAAAGTTGCAGAATTGAAATTCAACGGTCAAATATTTTGTCCTCATCTTAGATAACGTTATAACGCTATGATTTGTACAGAAGATAATGTTATAACGTTATAACTCACAGATTTACTTTTTAGCCATATTTGAACACTTATTTAAACCCTTCTCCTCCAACAATCAAAGAAGTTGTTGTTCTGTTCAATCAGTATCATTACCAGCCACCATTGTTGTGCTCTTTGAATTCTAGCTTAATAGCCAAATCTTTGCTCAAATCCTAAGTCTAAACTAGCTAATTCTAATCTAGAAATTATTGAGAGTTGGTTTGCTTGAGTGATTAGTTTTATCCTTCCATTATCTTTCTTTGTGTGAGTGTTTAGTTGTCTTGAGCTCCACATGTGTGTGTAAAAGAGCTCAAAATAGTTGGCTCGATTCTCCACCGGCGTGTGTAAGCGAGATCGAGTTCAACACCATGTTAGGGTTGATGCTCCACCTGTGTGTGTAAGAGAGCCCAATTTCGAAGTTATACATTGAACAATTTATTTGTTTAGTGGAGCGGACCGGACTTGTTACCGCAAGAAGCGGGGGCGTCGGAGACCCAGAGACGTATGCGATGTCAAGAGCAAGCTGAACTCCGTCAACATATTGAGCCTTTTTCTTTTTCCTATCTCTATTTATATTTACTCAATTCACTTAGTTTAATTACTTGATTTGTTGATTGTGAATTGAATTACTATAATTGATAGGGTGAATTAAATTGCTTGCACAGTGATTGAATTGCTTGAATTGTTGTTTGATCATAATTAGTGAAATTGCTATTAGGTCTCTAGTTAATTGGTAAATCGAACAAAATTTAGTACTACGCCTAGCCACCTAGGTGTATCAATCCATACACGAGTGACTTGAAATGTTCAAAATTAAATGACCCAAGACCTGGACTACCTGAACTTAACCTGACCAGAAGCTGGGAAACCTGTGACCTGAAGCGACCTGACTTAAACTAACTTTTACCTGATCTGAAATCTGACCAATATATAGTGCTAAAATTAAGATTTTCTGACCTCGGATCAAGTTGTTGTGTTCAGCTGTGTTATGATCAGGGCTAGGATTTTGAGCTGCATCAGTTTCAGCATCCGGTAGCTGGGCCTGCATTAAACCAAGAAAAACTAAGTCATATTTTCTTCACGAAACAGCTGAGAGAACATGGAATATCTATTTCAACATCTTCAAGTAAGTTGTACTTACATCAGAATCATAGGAACTCTTATAAGCATCGACTGGTTGTTGGTCCTGAATATCAGCAGTTTGATCTGGAAAAGAAATTAACAAAAGGGTTAGGGAGGGAGACGGATGGTGAGAACGGAGAAGTGGGAAGGGTCAAGGAGGGTTGAAGGTAGTGCTCTCCTGAGGAAGAAATATGAGAAAGATTCATTTAGAATTTTTGGGTCAACCCTTGTAAATCTGTTCCCTAAGCCTATAGCACAATACAAGATTCATCTTGTTTAAGGATAATTGTTTCTCCACTATTTCATTAATTCATCAAATTTTTTTTCCTTCATGAAAGCATGAAGCCACCTGGACAGGTATTTCAGATTAATTCCAAATACTCTCTTGATAAAAAGGTACAAGTGTCATTTTACAGGTGCATATTAGGTAATTGCAAATACCATCTTGTGGTGCACTATCATCAGTTGAAATGCCTGTAAAATCGTGTTCGATAGGTACAGGTTGCCCATTCACAATTTCAAAATCAGCTGTAATATTTGTTAAGTTTCTGAGCTTGATATTCTTGTAGAAACCTTTCTTCCATTTGTCGACCAATTTCTGAAACACAGATTACTGCCTGTGAATAAATGCAAAAAATGGAAACAAGGCAGAACAGATTCGTATAGTAAGAGAAATAGTTTCAATAAAAAAAAAGTAAGAGAAATAGTTTGGTACAGCACAATCAAGGAGGGTATTGATAGATCACCCATACCCACCCTTCGCTGAGCAGTACTGAACCTGTACCTTGTAGTAAGGTTTAGTACTAGAATTAGGCATTTAGATAATCCACTCTAACCTTCTTGGAATTACTCAGTTTATCATAGGATCTGTAATGGTTTCCAAATTCAGCACCGACAAGCTCACAAACTGAGTTGAAGAAAAGCAAACTATTGTTCTTTCGGTAAGAGTAAAGATTGGATCCCACATCACACTCTTTGGCATGTCTAATCATAGTTTTCCAAGACTCGTCATACTTCGAGTTTATACCAAGAATCTACAAATACAATGTCACAGTTTGCTTGTAAAATACATAACTAGATTTCCATATTTTAGCATATATGCCAGTACTGATCTACTTCAAAAAAGGAAAACATTATGACAGTATTTATATGGCTAAGGGACTTGATTAAATTTAGTACAAATCAACCTGAACCAGATGAAAGCTCAGTCTTATTTTGTATGTTGTATTTTTATTTTTTGTTTGACATAAGGGTCGCTGTAAAACACAGCATCAATCTTTTTTAATACGTCTTGTGGGAATTGGACATGGTTCTCTTCATAGAGTGGTAAGGCTCTTTTTTGTTATTTATATTATTATGGGGTCTACCATCTAGAATTGCATTTGGACTAAAAAATCTATCATCAATTTAAGCAAATTCAACAAAGAAAACCAAAAACAAAAAGTGAATTTTTGCCTTGAGTTTAAAGGACTTGAGAATTAGGATTGATATCATGCAATTTTGTATGAAACTAAGCGGAATTAAAACAATCAGATGATCTTCTCCGATGATCTTCTACACTCTTCTCCGATGATCTCTTTATTGATTTGACAATCTTTTAGATTTCTTTGATGCTCTATTCTATTGTTTTACTGTTCTTCGTTAATCTTGCTTCATCTTTGAAATTAGTTGCATAAGTTAGATTTTAGATATTTCTTGTTCATTAGAATTCTCTGCTTTGCTAATATTTCTTTGTCTATAGCCCATCTTGAATTCGTCGGTAAATCAAGAATAGCCCATCAGAAAATCAAGATTATGGCCCATCTTGACAAAATCAGGCTGATACAGGATTCTTTGCTTACAGCGGCAAACTTGCTTGGTGAGTTGGCACAACAACCGACTCAATTTACCTCTTCTCAGATATCAGCTCCACCAATGATTGCACAGAACAAGTCTCAAATTAATGAAAACTCTAGAATCGTCTCATCTTTTGAGAGGCGGCCCATTCTCTCCAGTCAAAACCAATCTCCGATACTCCCAAAGCCTTCTTATCTCGAAGCTGCAATTTCCAATACTTTTCCTAATGGAGACAATGTTTACAGACGCTTCGATATTTCCAAGCAATACGAAAAGTCGCGAGCTCCGATCAGATCATATCCCCAGAAACAAAACCCTAACTCTATCTCTCTCAAAAACAAGCTTTCTTATCTTAAGCGAGAGAGGGAGCAAGGCAGACAGGTTTGCTACAAGTGTGGTGAGAGTGGCCATCGAGCTCACCAGTGTAGAAATCCTGTGATTTGCTTTTCGTGTGGTTCTCTAGGTCATACTTCATCTTCTTGCAAAGCTTTAGGAAAAATGGTGCCTCCTTCTTCAACTTTCATTCCACCTTTGAAAACTTTAGAAGAAGCTAATCGTTTCCCTCCGATAGCTCTCTCTGTTAACCAAGAAGTAGTTAAGCTTAGGGAAACCCTAGGTAGAAGTGTAGTTATTCACGATGAAAAAGGAGAAGGGGCAATATTCATTCAAAATCATTTAGCATCTGCTTTTCCTATTCCTGGTTGGATCTGGACTGCTAGAGCAATTCCAAATAAGAGATTTCTTATTGAACCCCCGAATGATAATTGGAGAAGAACAGCAATCTCTAAGGGGAAAATCTGGTTAGGCGGTGTTAGTTTCACATTAGAGGCTTTCAACTACTCTAAGCATAACATTAAGCCAGTTGAAATTGTTACCACTTGGGTTAGAATCTCAGGACTCCCATATGAACTCTGGAAAGAACATGAGTTTGTTAGAATTGCTATGGAATTAGGTGGATTTTTAATGGAAGTTGATTCAATGAGCAAATCTCACTACGATTTTACAGTGCTTAGGTTAAAGATAGGAGTTCCAAATCTCAATGTCATCCCTAGTGGGAGACATCTTCTATTTGATACTGAAATAGGCAAAAGATTTTACTTTCTGAGCATTGAAATAGATAGAAATGCTCAGGATAATGATAATACAGATCCATGGGGTCAGGGTGGTAGACCTAAATCTCAATGGAAACAGAAAGATAACAATGAATCTAAGCTACCTCCTAAAGCACCCCCATTAACTGATAATGCTGCCAAAAGCTCAATTGTTAAAGAAAAAGGAGAAGGCTCAGGTCCCAAACAGCAAGAACATTCTGATCCAAATACTGCTGTTACTGTTTGGGATCCTTGGGTTCAGCAAGTTCATTCTCCAGGTACTATTCCTCCCTATTCAAGCTTAATGAAAGAGGTAATATATTCTGAGTCAGGCAAGAAATCAGTAAAATGGGTAGATGCTAGAGCTCATTGGCATGTTTCTCCCTCCTCATCTATGGAATCCATTCCTCAAGATAATACTGATGAGACTCTTCCTCTGGCATCAGAGGATGCAGTCACTCAGGATCAGAAAGACTTGGGAGAGGATGAAGACCTTCTTGAGGAGGAGAATGAAACTCCCACAGATCAAACTCAACCTCAAGGAAGAACCAATGGAGGTAGAGGCAGTAGAGGTGGCAAATCTGTTGGTGGTAGTGACAGACACAGTCTAAGAATTCAAATGAAATCAAAGGGCAAAGGCAAAGGAAGAGGCTCTAGTTACTCAGGTAAAGCTTACTCACTTATTGACAACTTTCCTTTTGCTGAATTTACTGATTTAGATGTAGTTAAAATGTTTGAAGTATGTGGATTCTCATTAGGTAAAACAGAGGAAATTAGGCTATATGTGGTAGATAAATTTAGATCATTAATGTTAGATAAATTTGTTACTATACTTGATCCCTTAGTTGAACAAAGCTCTAAGGTAGCAATAAGGAAAAATATAGAATTAATAGATATTAGTGCAGAATTCCTGCAAAATTCAGAAATATCAGACAGCATAAAAACCTGTACTGATATAGTTCAGATAGATCAGGATAATAGTGAAAGTATTTAATTGGAACTGTAGAGGATTGGGTCAACTAAAAAAAAAGACCCTTCTTAGAGATTATATAGTTAAACATGAGATAGATATAATAGCTATACAAGAAACAAAGAAAGAAGAATTTAGGCAAAGAGAATTAGATCAAATAAATTCCAAATCTATGGATTGGATAATCAAGTCCTCTCAAGGAAATTCAGGAGGAATTCTAGTAGGTTATGATCAAAATAAGTATGAGGTTTTAGAATCTAGAAATCTTGAGTTTTCAATAACTATTAAGTTTCAAAACAAAGAAGAAAAATTTATATGGTTCTTCACTACTGTTTATGCTCCAGTTCTATCCAAACTAAGGTCAAAATTTTTAAAAGAATTAGAAGAATTATATGAAAATCTATCTCATCCCTCTTGGCTAATATGTGGAGATTTTAATATGATTAGGAAGAGAAGTGAAAGACAATGATCAACTTTTGATCATGTTCTTAGTAGTAGATTTAATGGTACAATCTCAAATCTAGAACTCATGGAAATGTCCTTAATAGATAGGAAATTCACATGGGCAAAATCGACAACTTCAAAAAATTTTGCACTCCTTGACAGAGTATTTTGTTCTACAGAATGGTATGAACATTATTGTCAATATATAGTCTCCTCATTACCCAGAATACAGTCTGATCATAATCCCATTATAATTTCAACAAATAATACATTGAGGAAATCGAATAAACCCATTAGATTTGAGAGAATATGGTTAGAAAATGATAATTTTAATGATCTGATGATTAAATGGTGGAATTCTTTTCCTCTTGATAAGAAAGACATTGGTAATAGCTGGAGATTAAAACTTCAATTCATAGGGAAAAAACTCAAAGGTTGGAATAAAAATATGAGAGCTGAAAAAAGTAAAAATAAAAATGAGTTCTCAAACAAAATAAATGAGTTTGAAATACTTCAGGAAACAAGAAATCTGGAAGAAGATGAATTAGAATTATTAAAAACATGTCACTCATCTTTAGACAAAATTTATGATGATGAGGAATTGTATTGGCAACAAAGAGCCAAGCTCAAATGGCACTTAGAAGGTGATAGGAATACCAAATACTTTCACTCAGTAGCTAACTCAAGGAAAAAACATAATCTTATATTATCTTTAGAAATAGATAATGAAATAGAATATGATTTAAAAAAACTTGAAAGACATGTAACCAGTTTTTATAGGAATCTGCTAGGTCAACAAGAAAAAAGATTTGTTAAGTTACAAGATAACTTCTGGCCATATGAAAACAGATTAACCCCTACACAATCTGATAATCTAGTAATACCCTTCACTTATGAGGAAATTAGAGATGTGGTTTTCTCTTGCAACCCAAATAAAGCTCCTGGCTCAGATGTATGTCCTTTTTATTTTATCAAAAATTTTGGGATTTGGTTAAAGATGATATCATAGCTTTAATTAATGCATTTTATGATAATAGACTAGAGATTACTAAATTAAATATGGCATCTATCTGTCTTATACCCAAAAAAGCTGATGCTATTTTGATTAAAAAATTTAGACCAATTAGTCTCATTAACTGTAGTTTTAAAATTATAACCAAATTGTTAGCAAACAGATTAGCTCCCCTGATGGACAATCTAATTGACCCATCTCAAACTGCTTATGTAAAAGGAAGATACATCTTAGATAACGTGATATCTGCTCAAGAAATTTTACATAAAATAAGAATAAATAAAACCAAAGGTATTTTATTTAAGATCGATTTTGAAAAGGCATTTGATAGAGTTAATTGGGATTTCTTATATGAAATATTAGAAGGAAGATGCTTTCATCCTAAATGGATAGATTGGATTAGACTTATCTTTCAAGGTAGTAGAACTTGTATAGATTTCAATGGATTTCTGGGAGAATATTTTTACTGTAAGAGAGGTGTTAGGCAGGGTGACCCTATCTCACCGTTTCTGTTTGACTTGGTAGCTGATGCTCTCAATATTATTTTAGCTAATGCAAGAGAATCAGGATATTTAGAAGGTTTAGGAAGTTTTCAACAAATTGATAACATTCTCAACTTGCATTTTGCTGATGATACACTTCTTTTCTTAAGAGCTGATGCAAAAGAGATTACTGCACTTAAATGGATACTGGTAGGATTCGAAAACCTTTCAGGTTTGAAGATAAACTTTGAAAAATGTGAAATGATTCCTTTGAACATAGATGATAATTTGAGTAATCATTTATCATCTATATTAGGCTGTAATCAAGTTTCATTACCTATCAAATATCTAGGGGTACCATTACATTGGAAAAACATTTGTAAAAATGACTGGGATGCCCTTATAGGAAAAATTGAAAAGAAACTACAATGCTGGCAAGGTAAATTTCTTTCATTTGGAGGAAGACTGACCATTCTTAATTCAGTTATAACAGCTGTACCACTGTATTGGTTATCTTTATTTAGATTACCTGTCAATGTTAAGGTAAGAATAGATAGAATTAGAAGGAAATTCTTATGGTTTGGTGGCAACACTGTTAGGAAAAAAATGACTCTAGTTGCTTGGTCAACTGTCTGTAAAAGCAAAGACCAAGGTGGCTTAGGTGTATTAGATTTGGATATTATGAATAGAGCCTTGTTATCCAAATGGTGGTTTAGATTTCATGATCCCTCAGTTGAAGGGCTATGGAAAGATATTCTGACAGAAAAATACAAAAATAAAAAAAATGCTATATTCTTTTCTTCATTCTGAAAGAATATTGTTCTTCTCAATCATGTTATGTCAACTAGTATTAATAAAAAATTAGGAGATGGATCAAATATTAGTTTTTGGAATGATAGATGGAAGGGAGAATTATCATTCTCTCTCCTTTTTCCAAATTTATTTCTAGCTAGTTCTAATCCTTATGTCACAGTTGACAAAGCCTTTATTGATAGTAAGTTGTTATTAGTGTTCAATAGACAACTAGTTGGTTTGATTGGCAAAGAATGGATGAACTTACAACCTATTTTAGCTGACACAAAGTTCCATCCTTTCGAAAAAGATGACATTATCTGGAGGTGGAATAATACTAGTAAATTTTTGGTTAAGGAAATGTATAGGTGGTTAGAGTATGGTGGATACCCTAATCGAAATTATGATGTAATCTGGAACAGCAAATTACCTCTTAAAATCAAGGTTTTCATGTGGTTAGTAAGAAGAAAAAGGATATTTACAAAGGTTTATTTGCATAAAAAGGGTTGTCACGTTGACACAAAATGTGTCTTTTGTGATCAAGATGAATGCATTAACCACCTCTTTGTAACTTGTCCTTTTATTAAATGTATTTGGAACTGGATTAGTATGCATAACAACTTTGAGTTTAATGGTACAACTTTAGAAGATTTATGGGGTATAGATGCTAAAATACCACTTAAAGACTCATTATTGGTTGAGCTTATTAGAGGTGCTGTTATCTGGACAATATGGTTAGAGAGAAATAAACGCTGTTTTACAAATAAAAAACCAAGGAATACTTGCAATTTAGCCATCCAGATAATTAATATTCTAAACTATTGGTGTAAGAATAACAAAGATTCCTCATTTCTTAAATTGCATATTATGCTTCCTCAGGATGTGCAGGTCCTACAAAATCTTATTTTAGACGCAGGAAACCCGATGGTGGCAACGGGACAGCAAGTTTCACTGGCGGGGCCCTCGTCTGGACTAGGCCAGCCACATAATAGTTCTGATATAAGTAATTTGAAAGATGGATAGAAACATTTTGTCTGATTCTGTTTTGTGTTTTGTGGTTATAATTTCTGGTTTTATCTTTAGATATTTTGGATGCAGATACTGGATATTTGGCTGATCGTTGTAATGGCTGTAATAGTTTAGTTAGATAATTAGGGATATATAGATTGTACTAGGACCTTTTGATACTTAGCTGTTTCAATGAAACAGGCAGGTTTCGTCCTGCTTTTATTCAAAAAAAAAAAAAAAAGAGGAATTAAAACAAATCAAATTAGATTTATGCAATAAGATAGTTGAACTGACAATTGGAATAAAGTAGTTTATCTTACCTTGAGAGCACAGGATGGTTTTCTGTGAAAGAGCTGCAAAAAGTCCTTAACAGTACAAATTTTCTTATTTTTGAGGTCTAAAGCACGTTTCTTGCCAACTTTCTCGAGGCACTCTACTCCATACGTCAACAATGGGGGATGTGGCTTTTCAGATGCTGGATAAATAATGATTATAAATTAATCGTACACAAGGTGAAATTGAATTTAAAACCTGATTGAGAGCTGTATATGATTCTGGTATCTGTAGTCAATACATCATGTTATATAAAGTAAAATAAAATGATGTAACAGGGCAAAATGCATAATATCAGAATGTACCTTTTCCATGTCTGTCAAGAACTCTAAAACAATTGCTGATTGCTTCAAAGACTCTTTCTCCATATGTATCTAAAAGCCTGATTCCAAGCTTCCATTTCTTACCTTCAACCCAACCTGAGTTATCAATAAAAATTAAACCATCTATAATTGCCTCTCCATTTGCAAGCTCTGACATATAAGCATCTTTCAAAATGGACCCAACTTCTCTCCGTGCCTTTGCTAAATTTCGCTGAAATGTCTCAGCATTCCAATTTCTGTGGTTACTTACACAGAAGTCCCCTTTAATGACCAAAATTTCAAATTTTGCAGAAGCAAGGGGTCCTGATGTAATTTTATCACCATCATAGTATATAGCCACTTTAAGCAACTCTCCATTCTCCCCCTCTACATTGGAGCCTGTATAGACCCGCTTTTTAATAGCACCTTCGATCTTTAGTTCGTACCGACCATGAACAACTTTTTCACTAAAAGGATGAAACTTAATTTAGTATTATGATGATTAGAAGAACATATAATTTGTGGGGACTTAAGAGAAAATACTTTACTGATATCACTGGAGGCGGTCGTAGTGGAAGAAATGTTGATGTCATTTAGTGCTTACCAGTTTGGTACAGCCAGGTATGAGCCTTTTTTAAATCTTTTTAATATGTGGGTGGGGGGTTTTGGCTATGAATGTGATTCGTAATTTCAGGTAAAAAGCACAAAAATAATGAAAATAATGTGAAACTGCTCTGAC
>CAXKVX010004540.1:0-23130 GCA_964058865.1 Eleocharis quinqueflora
TTCTTTTTCAACCATGAAGCATAGTTGATACAATGTATCTTGATGTGTCCCGGCTTCTTGCAAAAGTGACAAATCACCTTCTCCTGATTTCTCGAGAGTATTGTTAACATTTTGCTTCTTGTTTGCAGCTTCCTTAATGAACTATTTTTCCTTATTGTTCTTCTGCTTGTCTTTCTTGAAATTAGATGTTACAACATGAGCTTTTCTCCCTGACCAACATATGAGTATGTGGTAGCGAATCCGATCTCAGAATGTCTTGATGTCACTTCAATGCGGTTTTAAATACATGCGGGTCAATTTAGTCAATATGCGTATTGTTTATATGGAAATCATTACTTTGAACTTAGCTTTTGCATTTACATTACATGAAAATAATTATGTTCCTATTCAGAACCCACAGTAGCACTTAGCATGTAAATATATTCTACTTTGTCGTTTGGAGTATATTTTTTATAAATATATTCAGAACACACAGTATCTTTTGCAGCCTATTGTATTTTTATTCTATATAATATTTTCTTTATTAGTTATAAAATTATTGTCGTTGGAGTATATTTTTTATAAAAATTTGATCATTCTTTTATCACTATAATATTCTCATAAACTTTTACAAATGGAGACACTTTAATGGCACTTAAGCCGACCTATAAACTTGATCTTCTTCAATCATGGAACGATAAAATTATTTGGATCAACTTTGTTGGGGTGTCGCTATGGTGCGACTACCATCTGTTAATAGTATTGGAATTCACATATCCGAACGAGTCAGCAGCAGTGGAGTCCTCCTGCATTTTCACCGCTGCTACAGCGATCAAAACTATTCGCACATTGATTTTGCTACAGTACCAACGAATTTACAGCATAATAGTATTGTTCGCTAACCCTTTCGGAACCCCGCATTATTCCACCGAATATGAATTCATAGTATTGATCATCTATTTGAGGAAGCTCGGAGACCAGCATGACATAGCAGGACAGACTGTGGATATTGAGCTTGTGCTACCAACCTCGGTAAATCAATTTTGTTGTCTACATAATCTTACTTATTTTTTTTTTAGAAAAAGATAGAGTCAAGCCACCCAAATTTCATATGTAAGGCGATCACATAAATGTGATCTTTTGGATTACAGGAAAAAAATATGAGAAGAATACACGAAACAAAAGAACAAAGAAGAGCTACAAGCAACAACACAACATTAACCCTTGAGAAGACGATGCTTCTCCATCTTCACCGGACTCCCAAGACATATCCCACTTGTATCTTGAGTACACCTCACGATTCTTTGTACACCGAAGTTGGCTTTGTAGCACCATTCATCTTCAAAGATGAGGGTCAAGCCCTTAAATTTTATTGTGGACCACAAAATCAACTACAATATACCTGCATGTAGTATCCTCATGTGGGTGAATACTGGCACACGTTGGGTTTGAGCTCTTGCCGCCGAAGCATCCATATGTTTGTACTTGTAGAGACTTGCACCACCTGTGGCCTTGTTAAATCTTTGAGGACCGCTGATAAACCTCTGAAGATCGTCGTCGAAGTTGCGGATCTCCTCCGATTTGGGTTAGGGTTCCTATTCTCTCCTGACGGTCGTCTCCACGATGGATCATAGCTTGGTACCGCTACTGTTGCTCACCGATGGAGGGAACAACCACGGGGTGGAGCCGACAGGAAGGGGAAAGGGGAGGAAAAGAGGGGTGGAGGGAGAGGCCGAATCGGGAAAAGACGGCTACTAGGAGAAACCTGCGGTGTGGTTTTCTTCCTCCTTTCCTTTGCAGCAGAAAACTTTGAGAGGAGGACGAGGCCGAGTTGGAGTGAGAGGCCGCTACTAGGAGAATCACGCCGAGCGATTCCCTCCTCTCTCTCTTTCTCAGTAACGATTCTTTCTCGGCTTTGATGGTGGCAGAAAAAAAATGTGATGAGGAGGTGGAGGGAAGAGGGGGAGAGAGAAGAGGGTAGAGGAGGAGGCCAGCACGTGGCCTCCCCTGCCTAGATTTTCTTCTTTTATTTTCTCTTTCTCTTAGGGCCGGCTGGGTGGAAAAGAAGACGCCAGTATTATTTGTCTCCTAATCTTACTTATTTTGTTTTCAACATTTTGCCATTCTAACTAACTTTCTTCTATTTTTTGTTTCACATTTCAGGTATTTGTGGCGTCGAAATATAACATTAGATGTTTCTTTTGTTGTTTTTATTTTTAGTAATGTACTATGTGTTATCTAATATACTCATGTCTCAACATAGGGGTTACTGTTTATTTCTACAGTAACAACGATGTTCATGCTACAGTAAAAACACTGTTCATCATATTTTAAATTTTCTCCTGTTGCGCATTGTTCTCGGTACAGTATATTTACTGTTCATCATATTTTTTTTTATCGGAATTTTTTTAAAAAAATTTATTATTACAATACGAAAATTTAAAATTTAATTTTTTCGCGCAGAGCGCGAGTCGAAACGCTAGTTATATATCATTTTACATGCATAAAAGTCGAACTTGATGTGTGTTGTTATTAAATGTGACCGCATATGCATATGCAGCAGTGGACCCCAATATCAGAATGCCATGTGGTCACTTTTCATGTGTATTTGAGTATATGCGGGTCAGTGTGCAAACTTTATAGCATCACATGTGAATTGCATGTGAGCCATAGAAGGGGAATTTGAACCCTGGACCTCCAAGGTCGCTTCCAAAGGCCTCTCAGTTGTGCCATGCATACATCTTTGCTCAATTACATTGCTTGTTACATATATATTCTCCGTTGAGAATGGATCGGATCAGTGACGGATTCAGAGTTTCACTTAAGTTCGAACACAACTAAGTTCGAGCACTGAGTTTGAGATCAAACTCGGACACAAATACACTAAAACGCACTAAAATATTATTAAAAATTCATTTTTTACTACAAAATAACAAAAAATATACTAAATTTCGCATTTTTTGAAATTCAAGTCCGGACACTTGCCCGGACTTGCCCTAAGGTGGATCCGCCACTGGATCGGATGATCACAACTCTAAATAACCACAAAGTTATCACAATTATTTTATTTTATTTTTAAAGTTCAAATTGTTGATCCAAATCGTTGAACGTGATCTTTATAATAAAATATGCTCCCGGATCAAATTTTACATTTTTTGAATTTTTTATTTATTTATTAAGATGGATACAAAATTCAATGATTCACGTTATTGTAATTTTGGCATATTTTTGCATCCATCTTAATAAATAGTAAAAAATTCTAAAAATATAAATTTTGATCAGGAAGCGTATTTTATTGTGGAGATCATGTTTAACGGTATGGATCAATAATTTAAACTTTGAAAATGAAAAAAATTATTATGATAACTTTGTAGTTATTTAGAGTTGCGGTAATCCGATCCCTCCTCTTCTCTATTAAACATATATTATTTAGTACATAACTAATTAATTAAATCACATATGCGAATTTGTGCTAAAATCTGAATATGTGGCTGTAAGTCGCATATGCATGCAGTGCTGATAAGTGGAAAACATATCTACCTACACTTAGGATTTATGATGCAAATTTGACGAAACTCATAGTAGTTTGGTTAAAATTAGGTTTAGAATATGTGAGTTCATGCTACTGCTCTAGTTTTTGTATGAATGTATGAAATGATTGAATGAGTCAACCTAAGATGATGTGACATTTTTTAGAGCTCATTTTTAGTTTTACAACAAACTTTGAATCGTCGAAATGAAAGTTCAAACTAAGCAGTTGTGGCAAAAATACGAAATGCTACACAACAGAAACTACTATTTTCTTGCGGGCCGCAAAGATACACTTGTGGGATGTAAGAAAGTGCATTTAGATAGGGGGGTTTTATCTTAGTTTACGGGCCGCAAGCCAATCCTTGCAGACCTCAGGAAATTTGTTCTGAAACTGAGATGATATGCGCTCCTGACTGTTTTAGTCGTAACATCATCTACAATGTTGAAATTTGATGATTCAAAATGCAATTAAAAATGAAAAATTAGAAATTTATTCAAAACTCCACAACTACCGTTGGAGTTGTCAGAAATTTGAAATTTGCCCAACGTATATAACTTATTATAATGATATATTTCTTCTCACTCTTTGAAAGAGATTTACCATATTTACTTATGTTAGGGAATTACCGGCACTGGATTGAAGTGAAGTGGGTTGTGGAAATTTTGTCAAAAACGTTGTACAACGTTACAAAATTTTATAAATAAATTATTAAAACTTATTTATTTAATACAAACATGTCTCTACACAATATATAAATATAAATATACAATCGATTTCAACTCAAATCATATTATCAAAACAATCAAATTAAAATGTAAATATTCCATCTCTTATCTAATTTTCTACTAATATTTTTTAATATTTACCCTATAAAATAACAGATATGAAATGTCTTTTTATCTATACCTTGCCCATTTTATTTTTATTTTTATTTTGTTCTTTTGAAAATGCGCATGTCTTTGCATCTTATGTGATACAGTCGTTGGGATCCCCTTTGACCAACTTAATTACCAGCATAATTATATCATAATTATCATAGGTATCCAATGAGGCAATGAGCAATTATATGATGACTTGTTCATCCGAGAGCCACACAAATACCAGTACTTTATTTAAGATAAACCCACATGCACAAAATACCAGTACTTTTTTTTTTAAGATAAACCCACATCTGATATATTATTGGTAAGTAGAACAAGATTATCGAACATAATATGAATGCAGATATTGCCATCTTACCAGGTGATTTTTTAGGCGTTGCATATATTATTCAGAAGTCAGAACTCATATGAGTATGTTAATAATTCAATAAATAATATGAGAAATGCTATGGTGCATCGTGAGGCCATGATTAGTTTTGGCATCACGTACAAATTTCAAATAAGAAAATTTGAAACAATCGATCCAAACCGTTCAATGTGATCTTCATATTGAAATCTCACTAGAGAGAAAAAATTTCATTTTTTTACAATTTTTTTTAATATTTTTTAGAGTGGTATGAATATTTGTTGATATACTAATTTTTGGAACATCCAATATGACTGATTTTACACTCCTCTAAAAAATAGTAAAAAAATTCGAAAAAAATGAAAATTTTGGTTTATAGTAAGATTCCAATATGGAGATCACATTGAACGGTTTGGATAGACCGTTTGAATATTAAAATTTAAAATTTGAACGTGATGTCAAGACTAATCTTGGCTTCGTAGTGCACCATAACATTTCTCTAAATACTATATAGTATAAAACCATGATTCAGAGAAATTATTCATTTAATTTGGCTCAGGTTCTTACTTCTGAGGGTATGCTTTCAAATTTATAAAATGAGGTTATAAAATAAAATATCAATTTTGTTTCTGATCAGGGAACGGAAGGCATAGATCGATACAGGGACTGGATTACATGATATCCAGAAAAAAAAGATAGATTTGTGTGAAGCAGAACCATTCTAGAAGGAAACATATGGAACCAGATCTTCTGTCGCGCGGTACGTGCCACACAGAAGATCTAAACTCTTCATTTACATTAAGATTCGTGCAAATAAAATTTAAAAAATACAAACTCCTGAATCAAATCCAAAACTTCGATATCTCGTGGCAGCGTTGTTATCAGCCATACCACGCGGCACCAGATAAGCTTCCGAAACATACGGAGGCCCGTGCCACCTAAATAAAAGGAAAATTGTCAACCCGACAAAAGATGAGTGGTCCCACTTACAGTAACAACAGCTTTATTTCGTCTGTTGTACCGTACTAATTGTACAAATTTACAATTGATAGATATGCCCCATGATCAAATTATTAAAAATTGGAGAATGTTCAATTGAAATGTGTCCATTACTTTTTATATAGAAGTTATAGTAGTTTCTTCATTTTTGTATATGTTGATTGTTGAACAAAGAGAAGTGATCAATTGCTATAAAAAAAACACGGTAGCTTGTTAAACAATATTTGTTTCGACTATTTTAAATAAATATTTATCTCAAATTATTAATTTTACAAGATTCATTTATTCCGTTTATATTGAAAATATAGTATTCTCATTTTTACATACTAGTAATTTTGAAATAGAGCGTGAATCGCTTTGTAATTCTTTATTTTGATAATATTAAAATTCTTTTACATATAGTTTGATATAAAAATCAACATTATGGGTATAATTTATTCTTTTCTTTTAGGAGTAGGTTTTTTCCTACATAATTTTATTAACTAAGAAAAAGAGAGTACAAGAAAGAAAAAAGAACAAATAATACCGAGTTACAAGCATACAAAATTAAAATATTCTAAAAATAAAAATAAAGACAAATGGCTTATGCTTGTCAGCCTTCAACAAGACTTCAAAGATATGCAACACTCATTGTGTCTGACCGTCTATTCACCAATTTTGACATACCTCATGATTCGTCGAATATTGTAGTTGGCCTTGCATCACTATTTTCATCAGATCCGTCACTCTAGCTTTGTTGTACTGTCGTTCTTAAATCGCAAAGAACTCTTCAATCCACTAGCACCCACAGCTGCATTGCACATGGAGCTGTTTCCTGGTTCTCAGCCCCTTGACATCTTCATTTCTGCCATTATGTTGTCTTGAAAACTTTTATTTCTAACCCGCCCAGTCGTTCCCATGCTATAATCTCCCAAGCTTGTGTCCCACTATTACTATATGTGCTCGTTTCGACTGAATTCGTGCAGCTATGACTCATGCAATTGCCCTTGCAATTAACTTTTCTCGAGTGGCTATGATTGTTCGAACCAACCCAGTGTTCTTGCCATACACAAAGTATGGACCTGACCCAATAAGTACTAGCATGTAAACTCAAAATCCCAGTTGCAGCATGTTGAGAAATCATCATTGACCATTTTTAACCAACAAATCAAGATAGTATCATGAATTATCTCTTAAGCTAAATATAGTATCTAGTAAGATTTGAGTAAAGGCAATTCCAGAATTTGTAATTTAGAAAATTAGCCAACGACTATAATACCTCTCAATCTATAAAGTGGCTTTAGAATACAGTGTAATATAAGAACAAATCAATATAACTTATTCTTCTCAAAACTCATTATGGTATCAGAGCAGGTCTAAAGGACCTGAGAACAAAAATCACAAAACCTCAATAACCATGGCAGGAGCAACAACATGTGGTCAACAGTCGCTCAATGGCATCCTCAATCCAAACCTGAGGGGCAAAGGTAAGATATCACTGACTCTCAGCGGCAAAGGTAAGATATGCTATACCAATGACAAGATAAAAAAAAACAGAACCCCCAAAAGAAGGTGAGGCTAGGCTGAACCTCAAAAACTAGAACAGTGGCAAATGACCAATGATATTGTCTGCTCATGACTCCTTAATTCCATGAAACCAAGCATAAGCAAAACCTTTTTTATTTTCAAACAATGCCAAAGAGATGTGAGATTCAATCAAAGAAATGTTTGGGCACCAACAAAAATTTGCACACATCTTTTAGATCAAGCAAGAAATTGCTCAAATAAAACAACAAAGTAGGCCAAATACTGAGTATACGAAAATTTAAAGAAAAAATAGGATGCATTATATGTTTACTTGCCACAATCTAGCGATCCAAAACTCTCCAAGATAGGGTAGAATTTGGCTGCATCTACACCTATTTGGCTGGGTTAAACACCAGTTTTGAACTAATTCAGGCTCAGATTCTCATGGCACCTGAGCTCCCCCTCTTTCAAGTATTGTAGCCACAGTGCAAAGAGAGAAGTCAAGAAGAAAATGCATTTTTGAGTCACCGCAGACATGTAACCTTCTGAAGCACCCCAAGTCACTACCAAAAAATGAGCGTTGTTTTCTCCCGCCAAGGGATACTTTTACTTAGCTATTACGCTCATGTTTGGAGATAATTCTTTATAAACTCACCTTGCTTTGTACCGTTCTATGGATCCATCAGACGCTTTAAGCAGTGGGCTCAGTTACCAGAGGGTTTGATGTCTTTCTTTTTTCGAGAATTTAAGTTATAGTAATACACATCAAGATCTGACCTTAACTTAATTGTAACCATTTTGGTAAAATGCCCACAAAGCTGACAAATCTTCTATTTCTGAGGCATCTCCACGAGACCTTTGTGCACTCATTTACTTTATTTTCGTAATAGTTGACAATATTTTTTTCATCGTAATTTCTTGATGTATTCTTCTCTTCATGACATAGTCACAGATCACAAAGGGTACATATCGATCATTAGATCCTTAGGACTCACACAATGTGGAAACATGGATCATTTCTCAAGAGCTGGAATGTGCTTACATATTGGACCATTCCTTGAATTGGACTGCTTTGTTTCCTTTTTTAATTTGTTTACATAACTGCTGATCTTAACCACTAATTTAATATCCTTTTTAATAATATTACATTGCGTAGAAGGGTGACATCGAATCAACTACTTGACTACTTGGCGAGCGATGCTTGTGAGTAGTTACAGGTGGCCCGAGGACCGATGTGCTCAACATTCTTTTTCTTTGCTACTTTCACCTTAGTTGAGCTTACTTTTGATTAGCTCTCCAAAGGGCATCTATATTTGGTCTTGACATCCTATGCATTCCCATCAATCAATACCAATGGATCTTTCCTATTAAATAGAAGAATGCATGCCTTGTGGACACATCGAAACAAGTACTAAAAGCCAAGCTTTCATTGCTCAATACCAAAATCAGAATTGAAACCCTAAACTGATCTCTCATGGGGATGTGCGGGGAGCCAACAACAACTTGGTACGATGCGATAACTGCAAAAAGAGGGCCACGATAGGGACCAGTGTTGGTTCCTCCATCTGCACCTCATGTCAAAGAGAAAAGGTGAGAAAGGGGGTGATGGAAACAATAAAGGGAGAGGTAGATCTAGGTCGCGAGAAGAAGAGAAGAAGGGTGCGACAACCGGGTTCACCTTTCTCACTGGGTCCGAACCTGCATCCGAACTATCCTCTCAAGCAGTCGGCCCACAACTCTCTCGAGCCTAATTAGATAATATTGTGGCCTAGATTACAAATAAGCTTGGAATAACATGTATTTATACATGTATTGCATCTCAAATTAAATCTGATTTGCATCAAAATTTATGTGAAAATTGGATTATTGATTCTGGTGCAACTGATCACATGACATGTAATATTGAAATTTTAGAAAATGTAACAAAATTAAAAAAAATCAACAAAATGTGATTGTTGCAAATGGTGACCAAGTACCTATTAAAAATGTAGGAACAATTAATTTATTTGGAACAAAAATTTCAAATGTCTTATATTCACCAACATTTAATTCTAGCCTTATGTCTGTTAGTAAGATTAAAAAGGATTTGAATCGTGCTGTGATTTTATCATCTCAAGCTGTGAAATTTCAAGACAAAATGAACGGGAGGATGATTGGTGAAGGAAGATTAGAAAATGGTCTTTATATTTTAAATTTTCCAGATAAAGCTTTTGTTACTATTAATAATGTAGAACAACATAAATTGTAACATTGGAGGGTTGGTCATCCCTCTGATAATGTTTTAAAGAAGTTAATTTCTTTTTCAAATTTAGATTCAAATCATTGTGAGATTTGTCAGTTTTCAAAACAAACCAGACTACCATTTTCTTTATCTACCAATAAAACCTCACAAATATTTATGGAAGGCTGCCTAAAACTTCCAAAGCCAAGTAAGGATGAACACTACATCTATATAGGAGATGGAAAGAAGGTTGAAGTTGAAGGCATAGGGAAATTTAGATTATTATGTAGGACTAGTTTTTGTTTTTATTTTGATGCATTAGTGGTTCCATCCTTTAGAAGGAATCTAATTTTTATTTCTTATTGGACAAAAAATGGCTATGTATGTTCATTTAATAATGAAAATTTCAGTTTGCTTTGAAATTCAAAATAAGTTGCTTCTGGTTCTTTGTCTTCTTATGATAATCTTTATTTTCTTGAAATAGACACTTCACACTTAAAATCCCTACACGTTGATACTAGAAATTAACTAAAGAGAATTCAGTTGCATTATGGCAGAAGCGTTTGGCACATATTTCTATGAAAAGAATCGAACGCCTTGTGTCTAATGATATTCTCCAATCTATATATTTAGCAAACTTAAAAGAATGTGTAAATTGCATAAAAGAAAAACAAACTAATAAACTCAAGTATGATGTCAAAAGGTGTAATGATGTCTTGGAATTGATACATGTCGATATTTGTGGTCCCTTTCCAAAGTTCGCTAAAAATTTAGGTATTTTATCACATTCATAGACGATCATTCAAGATATGATCATATCTTTTTTTATTAAAGAAAAGGCTGAAGCATTAAACATGTTATAAAGTTACAAAGCAGAAGTAGAGTTACAACTTAAAAAAAACATAAAGGTTGTCAGATCTAATCATGGTGGTGAATATTACGGCATATATTACGGCTCGAGAGAACAATGTCGAGGACCCTTTGCAATACTTAAAAGAGTGCAGGATTGTGCCACATTATACATTGTCAAGTTCACCTGCAATAAAAGGTGATGCTGAAAGGCACAATCACACTCTTGAAGACATGGTGAGGAGTATGATTGCTCGTGCTACTCTACCTGAGAAATTGTAGGGGGAAGCCTTAAAAACTACATCACATATACTCAACAGAGTTTCAACTAAAGCAACTAACAAAACTCCATACGAGATTTGGATTGGGCGCAAACCTAGTCTAAATCACGTAAGATCTGAGACTGTCCAGTGGAAGCTAGGCATTATAGGCCACAAGAAGAGAAACTAGATGAAAGAACACTTAGTTGCTACTTTATTAGATATTCTGAAAGATCAAGAGGGTATACATTTTACAATCCAACAGAACATACAGTTTTCGAGTCTGTACATGCTAAATTTTTAGAGGATAATGAGTTTGTATGTGGGGGAGATATGACAAAAGATTGCATTTTTTAGGAAGAAAAGAATGATGGTGAGACTTTGGACCAAAGTTTGGATTTTGTCAGAATTTCGATACCGTTGAATCTTGAAAATACATCTAATGTCAATCAAACTACACTCCCTTCTCAAATTCACATGATAACGTGAACACAAATGGATCTGAATCAGACACAAATAACAACATTGACATGGACAATTAAAATGGCCATGTGCCAGTGAGAGATTGGAATTTGGTAATGATGTTCATGAACATGTTCCTCAAGATTATACAACCAAAATCAATAAAAAGATCCACTGGAGAGAACAAATTTACTGGAAGATTCGTTTATCTTCAAGAACATGAGTTTGACATAGAAATATTTGAAAGTGACCCAATTGATATCAAACAAGTTATGGGAAGCCCTAACTCAAAAAAAGTGGATTGATGCCCTGAATGAAGAGATAAAACCCATGTATGACAGTGACGTTTGGGATATTGTTCCATTGCTTAAGGATAAGAAAATTGTTGGATGCAAATGAGTTTTGAAGACCAAACAGAATTCTTAAGGCAATGTTGAAAAATACATGGCACGTCTTGTCGCAAAGGATTTCACACAGAAAGAAGACATCAATTATAAGAAAACTTTCTCTGATTTCATCGAAAGATTCCTTAAGAATTATATTGATACTGGTAGCACATTATGATTTAGAGCTCCATCAAAAAGATGTAAAGACAGTGTTTCTTAATGGGAACATTGATAAAACGGTCTATACGAAGCAGGCAGAAAATTTTGTGATCTATGATCCAAAGTCTATGGCGTGTCGACTCAAGAAATCCATTTATGAGCTCAAATATGCATCTTGATAACGATACTTGAAGTTTCACAACATAGTTAACTCATACATTTTTTAGTCTAACTTAGTTGATGAATGCATATACCTTAAGTTCTATGGAAGCAAGTTCACATTTATAGTCTTATATGTTGATGACATACTGCTCGCAAGTAATGATATAAATATGTTGCATCAAACCAAGAACTTTCTATTTAGTAACTTTGGGATGAAAGATCTTGTTGATCCTTCATTTGTTTTAGGGATAAAAATACTAAGTGACAAATCCTAAGGTACTCTGAGACTATCCCAAAAGAATTATATCGATCAAATGTTGAGCAGGTATGGCATGAAAGACTGTAAACCAAGTGATACACTCATAGCTAAAGGAGACAAGTTTAGTCTCGCACAATGTCCCAAAACTTCTATTGTAGGCAGTCTCATGTATGTCCAAGTATGCACGAGACCGGAGATAGCCTTGATTACTGGAATGCTAGGATGATATTTAAGTAATCCAGGTATGGAGCATCGGAAGGCTGCCAAAAGGATGCTGAGATACATGAAGAAGAAGAGAGATTATATGCTCACATATCGAAGATCGAAAAAGCTTGAGGTCATTGGATATACTGATTCTGAATTTGGAAGATGCATGGATAGCATGAAATCAACACTCGGATACATCTACATGATGGCAGGCAGCGCTATATCGTGGGAGAGTGCTAAACAGACATTAATAACACCATCCATAATGGCGGCCGAGTTTATTGCATCTTATGAAACCTCAAACCATGATGTATGGCTCAAGAATTTTGTCACTAGGCTGAAAGTAGTTCCTTCTATTGAAAAATCATTGACGTTGTTATGTGATAATAATTATGCCGTGCTCTATGCGATAAACAAAAAAAGCTCGACCAATTCTAAGTACATAGACATCAAGTTTCTAGCAGTAAAAAAGAGTACAGAACAATAAATTGAAGATAGAACATGTGGGTACATACTTCATGATTGCAGATTCCCTTACAAAATTACTACCACCCAAGAAGTTTCATGAGCATGTTGCTCGTATGGGTGCGGTACCTATTTTAGGATAGTTAGGGAAAATGTGAGTGTCATGATTTTGTTTTTCGTTTTATGTTATGTAATTTGTAACAAGAATGATATATACAAATTATATTTTGAATCTCGTTGTTTTCTCTATTTAAAGATTTTGATATCACTAAAGTAAAGATAAGGGGTGACCTCATTTGAAAATAGGCACGTATAATCACATTATCGTGTAATTTATAAACTATATGTCCAAAATCTAATTCATGTCATCCAACTTGTATTTGACACTGCAATTTTAGTCGAGATAGCCACGCAAAAAATGTGGCGACACCGCTTAAGTTCCTTGTTGGAACAACTGGTGGACCGAATTGGTTAAGAAGTACGATAAGAAAGACATTAAAGTTAAAGTAATATGCAGATTCACAGATATGTGTAATCAAAAGGATCACACTTGTCCATGTGGGAGGTTGTTGAAATTGAGACGTCACATCCAATAAATAAAGTTTGGACTATGTGTTATATGATTAATATATCTCATACTGTCATCTATGTTACGAGGAGTAACATCAGATATGTCGTAAATGTTATTAATTTATATAAGGCATAATACGTATTTCACTAAGATTCTGAGTACAAATACATATGGAACATTAATGTTAATTAATTATAATACTTAATGGATCGATTATGATGAATTAAACTAATACTAGTATTAATGTAAAGTTATAAGTATTATTTGGGCTAAATCCAAAGGTTTTGGATCAAAGCCCAAGCAAAACAAAAAAAATTGCAACTGTCTTGCGGCCGCAAGAGATCAGGAGATACTTGAAAAGAATTTGCTAAAAATCCAACAGTTCAATTGTGATCGCAAGAGTCCATCTTGGTGGCCGCAGAAGACTTGGCAGATTTCCTGTCAAGTTTGGATCCAAGTCAATTACTTCCGTAATAAGATTTATTGTTACCGCAAGAGACCTGCATAGAGGCATAAAACCTTATTTTGTTGATATCTTTCTAACTTGTGTTCTAAACAATACCAAATTTGAGGAACGTATTTATAACAGTAAATATGATAATTTGAAAAAGAACTGGAGAGAATATATTATCAAATATTCCAAAAAATATTCGATATTAATTATTATATCTTTCCAAGATACGTTTTTACTAGTATAAAAGGCGATAGGTCTCTACGCATTATTGGCATCGAATTCTGGGATACATGTGTTGTGAATTAGCCTCCACTTTCTCATTCATTACAAAAGTTATTTCTTGGTTCGTTCATAACCTCGAAAACAAGCTTGGCACCGATAACTGTTTTGAAGGATCCACTAGCGCAACGCGGTGATGTTCAACCATCTTCAACGACCCCTGATCAAGAGACAAGTGTACAAGAGAGACTGTAGGAATGAAAAGTAAGTAATGCTTCCGCCCTCCTTATTTTATATCGTAAATAATCAAACAGATTTTTTATTTGGACTACAATTGCTTAGATTAGGTTATTCGGTATTGTGGCTTAAACCCTAACTATTAAATTGCACCAACAGAAAGAAGATCTCACTCCGAGCATGCATTATGCCACTACCTCTACTCAAGTGCCACCTCCAATGTCTCGATTCAATACTCAAGGATTTCAACATTCCTATAGGTCGGTACAATACAACTCTTTGAACTATGATCCAATGTCACCTTACTCCTTGCCAAACGTTGAAGAGCATGCAATACATTTTGCAACAAGTGTATCACATATCTATGTATGACAAGTATAATTCTGCAAGGATACATGACAGGCTTGATGTATACAATTAGTTTAATGACAAGGTTCGAGCTTCTTGGAATGAGTGTTTATAATCAGCCGAAGCTCAAGCACCCGGGCAAGTAGGAGAAGAAGAGACTACTCAACTTAACCCGAATGATGAAATAGAAGAGGAAAGTAGTGAGAAAGAATGAGAGTGGTTATGATAGAACTTTTAATTAAACAATGATATGCTCCAATGAACATTTTTTAATTTGTAATTTGATGTTTTGAGAACTCATGTTTATGTTTTATGCATACTTGCTTGGATGATTTTTGCTTATGTGTTTGCCTTATATTTGATATCTCTTTGCTTGTCTATGCTTTTCAACTATTATGAATTGATCTTTAAATTGTCATATTAAAATTGTTTATAGCATTACGGGGGAGTATCCACCAACTTGCCTATGCTTAATTGTCAAATCTAGTTCATCTTTATATTGAGGGGGAGTTATATACCTTGACTTGTATTTGTTTACTACACCCTCCCATTAAGGGGGAGAAATTAATTTAATTTGAGTCTTTTGCCAAATTTTACGAAAAAAGGAAGTTGATAGCACTCACTCACAAGGTTTTGCAAATTGTCAAAAGGAGGAGTTTGTTAACTTAAACTCTTCTTTAATTTGACAATTTGCAAAACAAATTAGTACTAACTTTGCACAATTGAGTTTTGTGAGTTGTAGGTTAAACCAGGTATACTTGATTATGGCAAAGGCCTCCAATAGAAATTACAAGTCAAGAGGAACATAATGACACAAGAGGCAAGCAAAACAGAGCCTCACAGAGGCTCCCGTTTCATTAACACAAGACAAATCCGTCACAATGGGTTCTCAAGGCGTTACAACGGGTTTCTGGGAGAAGTGCCCAAAAGACGTATAGCTAGAGAAGGAAAAGACATAGTATTACATTACAGTAACACATGGACCACCCATCACAATGGGTTCCAACCCGTCATAACGGGCTCCTCACCCATCGCAACATGTTCCTGAAGATTTGGGCCCAAAAACCAGTCATAGACGCAGATAAGGGCATTTCTAGAAAAATGCTAACCCGTTGTAACGGGTTCTATAGTGGGTTGCAAGATCTATGTAACATAAGCAGTCTTGATTCAAGATTTCAAGATCCAAGATGTGTTATGCCTATATAAACTTGGTACCTACGTCCCAACAGACTAAATACTATCCTCGAAGTTTACAAGAACAAGAGCACTGAAGCCTTCTCCCTCAAGCATCCAAACCTGAGAGAGCGCTTAGGATAGTTATTGTCTAATTGTTGATTCGTGATAACTTTTGTTTCCATTTTGTTTGGTGATCTACGTTTTGTTGTCAAGTAGATCATCCCTGTCTTGAGTTGTGTTGTCAACCAAGATTGTTACTTTGCAAGTTTGGTGTTGCCCATTGCAAAAGATTTGGAGTCTTTTGGATATGATCCCTTTTTGTAAAACGCTTGTGATTTAGTGTATCGATCTTAGAGCGATTTTTGGATCCAGGCATCTCGTGAAGTGGTCTAATTTGTTTTGTAGGCAGAACCATGCTAGATTGTGTGTCTCTTCGCTATCTTACTCTTTACTATCTTTGTATTGTTTACTTGAATTGCACCAATTTTGAATTGATATGTGATTAAGGTCTAAAGTAGAAATTGTTTTTGCCAATACACTACTTCATCATATTCGTACCTTTAGAAATAACATGAGCATGCAAGACTACAACATAGCCAAGTTGGTACCAAATAAAATGTTCTAGACAAGGACATTTTTGTCTCCTTTTTAATATATTGATTTGTTTTATCCGTTGAATAAGTTATTTTCAAAATCTGTCAGCATTTGGAACACATTTAAATACATCTTTTACTCTCATATGCTTTTGAACCAATTGAATTATTTCTTTTGATCTTTTTGTTGAGTTTTGTATTACTTCATAATTTTGCATGGTAGAAATAATTTGATTTGTGATATTACTCACTGATTATTAGTATTGTTTTCTTGTTTTAGTTAGTGGTCCTTTGCTTTCTGCATATTAATCATCGATTCGAATTATAACTTATGTTTTATTATTAATTATAAAAAGATTGTATAACAATCTTGATGTATCGACTAATTAGTTTATTGTTGAATTTGCTTTTTATTTTGCAATAATTCCCCTAATTTGAAATTTGAAATTGTTGATTAATTTGTCATTTTAGAAAAGTTTTAAGTGTGATGTTTGTTTTTTCTTCTTCTTTTTTTGTTTATTAGTTTTTGGTTAATGCAGAGTGGACAGTAATGAGTATGTAAATTGAGATAAAATATTTTAATGAATTAATGTCAGTATGTATCATGTTTTTAGTTTGGTATGTCTCGTGTTTTTTAATAGAGGATTCTATTTTTTTTATTTGTAAACTGAATTTAGAAACAATATTTTTATTTCATTCACACATATTTATTTTCTCTATTTTTTAAAGAATATTTCATGCATTAGTAAATTTTATTTTTCGTTACATAATATACTTTCGTTATTGTGCACGAGCATGATTACTAGTATTATAATATATCTTTATCTGAATCAAATCACAACCGCTCAAATTTAATCTGAATGTTCAGGTTAACTCAATAACACACCAGTGTCATCGAAACTATAACAGCATATACGAATCCCCGTTCATATTTTAACAGTCAACTGCACGCATTTATATATATATATATATATATAGAGAGAGAGAGAGAGAGAGAGAGAGAGAGATAGGCTAGGGTGCTCCATGGAGCAACAAACCCCTAATGCTCCACATCGTATTTCCAATTTAAAAATTCCAACGATCGATCCGAACCGTTGAACATGATCTACATATTTAAATCTACTTGGAGATTAAATTTTACATTTTTTTGAATTATTTTGCTATTTTTTAGAGAGGTAGGAAAATTGCAATTTTTGTTGGTCCAGAAACCGTTTGATTAGCAATTTTCCTACCTCTTTAAAAAAATAGCAAAACATTTCAAAAAATGTAAAATTCAATCTCCAAGTAGATTTCAATATGTAGACCATGTTCAACGGTTCGGATCGGTTGTTGGAATTTTCAAATTGGATATAACAGATGTGGAGCACGAGGATTTGGTGCTCCATGGAGCACCCTAGCCTTTCTCTCTCTCTCTCTCTCCATGGAGCATCCAATTTTCAACCCGTCCGATAAAATAGTAAAAAAAATTCAAAAAAATGTCAAAATTAGTATCCAAGTCTATATTAATATGAGTAATGTTTTGAACGGTCCGGATCGGCCATGTTCATTGATTTTGGTGGAAAATAGTGCAGGAGGCTACAGAGAGGAGGCTACGAAAAGGAGGCCACATATCCCCCCTCATATATATATATATGAGGAGGGATATCTAGCCGCCAAAATTCTAACCGCTCCATGGTAGCAAATGTAAATGACCAATCCGGACCGTTGAAAACATTCTCCATATTAATATAAGCTTGGAAACCAAATTTTACATTTTTTGAATTTTTTACTATTTTATCGGATGGATTGAAAATTTATTTATCTAACGATTTACAAACATCCAATTTTCAACCCTTCCGATAAAATAGTAAAAAAATTCAAAAAAATATAAAATTTGGTCTCCAAGTCTACATTAGTATGGAGATGATTTTCAATGATCCGAATCGACGATTTACACTTGGTATGATGGAGCGGTTGCGAGCGGCTACGAAATGGATGGCGACTACGAATTCCTCCTCCTATATATATATATATATAGAGAGAGAGAGAGAGAGAGAGAGAGGCTAGGGTGCTCCATGGAGCACCAAACCGCTCATGCTCCACATCGTATCTCCAATTTGAAACTCCAATGACCGATCTAAACTGTTGAAAATGATCTACATATTGAAATCTACTTGGATGTTGAATTTTACATTTTTATTTTTTTGCTATTTTTTAGAGTGGTAGGAAAATCACAACTTTTGTTGGTCCAAAAACCGTTTGATCTGCAACTTTTCTACCTCCTTAAGAAAATAGCAAAAAATTTCAAAAAAATGTAAAATTCAATTTTCGAGTAGATTTCAATTTGTAGATCATTTTCAACGGTTCAGATCGGTCATTAGAGTTTTCAAATTGAAAATAACTGACGTGGACACGGGCTGTTTGGTGCTCCATGGAGCACCAAACCCCTAATGCTCCACATCGTATCTCTAATTTTAAAATTCCAACGTCCGATCCGAACCGTTGAACATGATATACATATTGAAATCTACTTGGAGATTGAATTTTATATTTTTTTTATTTTTGTGCTATTTTTTAGAGAGGTAGAAAAATTACAACTTTTGTTGGTTCAGAAACCGTTTGATTAGCAACTTTTCTACCTCTTTAAAAAAATAGCAAAAAAATTCAAAAAAAAATGTAAAATTCAATCTCCAAGTAGATTTCAATACTTAGATCATATTCAACGATTTGGATCGGTCATTGAGATTTCCAATTAGGTGATAATAGATGTGGAGCACGAGAAATTTGATTCTCCATGAAGCACATATATATATATATAGAGAGAGAGAGAGTTGTGCTAAAATACTTTATAAAGCACCAACACACATATACTTTAGACTCGTATTTCGAGATATAAAGTGCAAACAACCGATCAACACACATATACATTTTTTAAATTTTTTTTACTATTTTATCGGATGGGTGCAAAGTTGGTTAAATTGAAGGTCTGGAAATCGTTAGATTAATGAATTTTCCACCTACCCGATAAAATAGTAAAAAAATTTCAAAAAATATAAAATTTGGCCTCCAAATTTTTGTTAGTATGGAGAACATTTTCAACGGTATTGATCGGTTATTTGCACTTTATATCTCGAGATACGAATCTAAAGTATATGCATGTTGGTGCTTTATAAAGTATTTTAGCACAACTATATATATATATATATTGTAAAACATTGAATCTAACCATTTTTGCCGGCTTGCAAAACACGTCTCTTCTAATCGAATTGAATTGATTTTGGATGTACTAGGAAGTCAATAGGTTCACATGATATCAAAATATCAAATTACTTTATCTTGTGACCCGACCCGTTGAAATGTTTTTGAACTTTATTCTGAAATAATCGAATATAAAGCAACACTTGTACAAAAGTAAGCTTTCACGTTAGGAGCCCGTGAGAAAAACTCAACTCTTAAAGTTAATTTAATTTAATTTATTTTGATTTTTTCTTCGTAAAATTCCTTTTTCTGCAGGCTGGTATGCATGAGTCAAATAAAATTATCGGAGAATATTCGGATATAATATGAAGATATAATAGAAAACTTGAAAAGTTCTAGAAGTAGAATTAATATTACTTTTTTTTAAGTTTCCATGTAATAATGTATTATTATTATTATATTAAGACCGTTATTTAGAACTATTTTTCATTTTACAGTTTGGATGTAGATCATTAGATCATTAGATGAATATTTCAGCTTACGGTGTATTCTATCAGATGTGAATTTAATAATGAAAAAGATAAACTGATCAATAATCGAACTCCTAAATGGTTAGCGTTCAGCACAAATTACAATTTTAAAAATTTCTTGAATAATTAACCACTTGGTGGTTGCTGCTATGCACGTCAAGAAAAGATGGAATATGTAAAAAACAATTTAATAAAGAACATGAACTATAGATGTCAAGGAATATGTAAAAATGTGTTTTATATTTCTTTAAATGCATATTAAGAGTTGGTTAATTTTTTTTTCCTGAATGAAGAATTCATATCGTTAATGTGAAGAAATCAATTTTCAAAATATTGAAAATTAAGAAAGTTAATGGTTGAGAATTAACTAATTATTTAAAAAATGAGAATTTGGGGATTGAGTGTCTCAAGTAACTAAAGCAGGGTTGATTTTCATGATTTTGAATTCAAATTTAAGTTCAAAGTCTTTTGCAGCTATCTGAGTGCATCAAGATTCACAAAATATTTATGTCGTTTTTCACAAGGGCCAAATTTAAATGCGAAAAGTGTAAATCTTGAAGCAATCAGATGATTGCAAAAGAATGTAAACCCAATTTTAATTCAAAGCATCCGCATACAACGCATGGAAAAAACATAAAAATATAAAAATATTCATACTAATTAAAATAATTTATTTGATTTGTTCTAAATGAAAAAAAAACTAGTGCTGAAAATTCAATCACTGATTTCATTCTTTATTCAATTTGGAGTGTGGTGGGTCTATTATGATATTTACTACTTAAAGTGAATTTTAAGTAATGTATCTTTATTTTATTTTTTAATCAAAGCCAAATTCAAGAAAAGTAGCCAGCTTTCATTGTTTTAGGAAAGCCAAAATTGTATCTTTATTATAAAGAAGAAAAAAGAATAAGAAATATTGTTTAATTTGGACGCGAAATAAGTATTTAACTATTTCTTAAGTTCCGTAAAAATATATAATTTAAAACTTCGATTGGGTATTAATGAAAAAAGCTTCAATGGATATGAACGCAATTATCACTTTAATTAACGACACATATACCTCACGCTACCCCTCCCTAATTTGATCATCAAATGCTTCTTCGCACTTAAAAGATCACTCGCATAATAGATTAATAGCTTCGAAGGAAGAAAGAAAGAATCGGCTTCGATAGCACACAAGGCGAATCTTTCTTCTTTCTTCCAATTCAAGCGCTCTTTCTTCCAAAACCCAACAACGAATCCAGACGACTTGAGGAACCGCGCAGTAATCGGATCGGCGGTTATCTATGGATAGATTTTGCAAAATATGGTAGCAACGCTAACAAGGGAGTGACTATTGATTGCTGAGGTAGAAGGTTTTTTTTTAAGTAAGGTGCTTCTTATCTGAGAGAACTAGAGAAGTCTATTGTTTGAGGTACAAGTTCAAGTACGTTTCATCAATTCAGTTCTTGGTTTATTTGCTATTTTTTTGATAAGTTTATATTTGGAAATTTTCTCAATTTCCTTTATCTGTGCTTAATTTTAGAATTTTATGTCTTATTGATGGTCGATTTTAGACAGAACTGGAAATATCACCTCGAAATCACATCTTTGTTAAACTCCTTTTAATCCACTGGTTTCTTATGAATGAATTTTATATATTTTAATAATATCTTTAAAATCCTGAGATTTCAGGTTCAATTTGAAGTCAAAATTAAGAAACTGCAGTCTGTTAATGCCATCATTTTGAGATGGAAGGGGTTGAAGAGGCAAATCAAGGGGCCATAAACAGTTGCTATAGAGTTCTAAGCCTCATCTCCCAATCCAAAAATCAACTCCAGTTTAGGCAATTAGCAGTAGAGACTGGAGAGTCTGTTTCTAAATTCAACAAAGTTGTTTTGCTTCTGAGCAACATCAAGGGACATGCAAGATCAAAAACAGATAGAAGGAAGAACATAAACCTACCTCAAATAAATCCTATTTGCCTGTTAGACCACCCGGTTTTGTCCAATTTTGGCCAATTTGCTCCCAATCCGGACCCCTCTCGCTCAAATTCCTTCCAGTTTCATCCCAAGAGCAAATTCTCAATTGATTCAGGCTCTGGCTCTTTAGCCAAGACTGCAAGTACCCCGAAATTCAACAAAAATATATTTCTTGAATCCCCGATTCTTGAAATAGATCCCTCTTCTTCATCAGTTAATCAAAGTAATCAAATTACATCACTGTGCAGTAAACCAAAATCAACTCGTTTCCAATTCAAAGATGAGAGGAGCAAAACAAGTGAGAACTACATAGATTTTGAGAATTTCTCGAAAGCAAACTCGGTATATTCTTCAGTTAGTGTGGATGGGAGTGGATTTCAGCTCATAAGTGGTGCTCAATCATCAGACCTTGTCAGCACTCGGCCGCCTCCTTTTAAGAGAAAGTGCCATGAAAAGGGGGAAAATGGAGAGGGTAAATGTGGAACTAGTGGAAAATGTCATTGTGCTAAAAAGAGGCATGTTTTTGCAAATTTTGCGCTTATTTTGTTTTATTGGGTTCTTTTAATACCAGTTGAAAGAAACATTATTTTAATTTATAGTCAATTGGCTATCTTTCATTAAATATTCCTGCTAATATTCCATTGAATAGACTAATAGTCCTTCTAAAATAGTCATGCTTCAATAACTTGAGAAATTCTTAGCATCAATTTTTTATAGTATAATTGCATTTTAAATCTTTTGTTAATTCATGTTTAATAATGTCTGCATTTTTCTCTGTTTACTCCATTTAAGGAAACATAGAGTGAAGAAAACAATTAAAGTCCCAGCAGTTAGTGACAAAATTGCAGATATACCACCTGACGATTACTCATGGAGAAAATACGGCCAGAAGCCAATTAAGGGTTCACCTCATCCCAGGTATTTAATTTAACCTTTCAATTATGATTTTATTTTATTTTATATTAATACCAAAGGCTATCCCAACTTATGGAGTGAACGCTTTGTTGTTGTTGTATTAATACTAATTAACTGCATTGTGAACTTTCAAAAATTTCGAAGATCCTTTTTTTAACGAAAAAGAAAGTGGTAGGGCTTCCCCCTACTTTTTTCAAAAAAAAAAAGAATTGTGAAGTTCTTTTATTTATAAGAACTACATTGTAAGCTTTAAATTCTTTTTCATGCAATGGTTAT
>CAXKVX010004541.1:0-27389 GCA_964058865.1 Eleocharis quinqueflora
CACATCAGCCATCAGTTCTACTGTCCATCCTAACAGTGCTGCTTGTGTTGGAGGTAAAGTGGTCATTAACTCTACACATTCCTCCTCTGTGTTGCACTGTAACACCTGCTCAGGCGAGATACCATCCAACACCCCTTTCGGTAGCTCTCTAAACCAGGCCTGTAACAGACATACACGAAATCTAAGTAATCATGGTGATAGAAAAAGCTTAAAAGAAATGTCCATGTTTCAAAAGGATTACATGAGCATATAGAATGGTATTGAAGCATTAGCTAAATTCAAGAGGTTGTTTCTTTTTGCTGGGATTTACCAAGTAGTTCAAACTTCAAACATACAAATATAACCTAATCTTTTTTTGTTGAGCCAGTGACATATGAAATTGAAAGTTTATATTATTTCAAACATGTTCTCTTTTCTTAGCAGAAGGTGACGGCAGTGCTCGCTAGTATCAAACAATCCACTAATTATCGAAAATAATTACTAATAATTTCATTAAAGGAAGAAAGTTGCTTTCCAGCAGATGGATCCACCTTGAAACTCGATTTTACAGAATTTTGAATATAGTTTAATTTGAGCTTAAGAACAAGAACATGCTTATTTGGGAGAGGGACAACATTATTAACACGATCTCAGTGCTGCTGGCATGTAACATATGTTGTTATGGTGCTATCTGCAGATAACAACAAACTCCAAATGTAGCGTACACTCGTACAGGTACAAAACAAACTCATTGGTACAGGCACATAAACAGTGGGCTTAATTTTCACATTATTATTTTCTAAGTACCTTAATTAAACTAGCCAGGCAGTGAACATCAATATCTTCTGGTACAATCCCTTTGTTCAGTTGTTCCCTTACGAGCTCTTCTTGACCATTTTCTGGTGTGATGCGGAATATCCCTTCTGCCTAATTTAATATATAAGAAGTTGTTAAATATAGAGATAAATTTGTCGAAAAAGATAAATTTCATCAATTTACAACAGGCAAATAGAGATCATATGGTGCATCAATTTATTTTCCTTCTCTTTTTTCTCATTCCGAGAGAAGGAACACACTACAGGTATAATATTGACAATTTTATGGAACTGACTAAAATGTTTCTAAATGACTTTGGCATTTTGTTTGCTGATGCAATTAAAGCAAGTTTACCTATTGAATTTGGTCAATGGGCTCTATCTTCTTATTTTTTTACCTTGATTTCGAATGTAAAACACTAAATCAAACCCCAAGTTATATTACTAAGAAGGAAAATGATCTGATAAATAAAATTAGTACCTTCAAACCTCCTTGCGCGTATAATCGCTCTTGCATGAGTAAGAGTATTTTCGGGACAGAATTTCCCCTCGAGTCGTACCCACATTGCATTGATTCAGGCGATACGCCAAAAACACTAGTACTGAAATAAGAAAAAATGTGTATATTAGCCTTTCAAAGTATATTGGCAAATTATTTCATAATTATATATTTGTTTACATTTTACGAGGAGAATATGCAACATAAGTGTCAATTAACACCTTTAAATGGGTATATTGATTAAAGTATGTAACAGAAATAAGTTACCAGGTATTAGCGTCCATTACTGAGGGTCTGACACTACCCTCAAATATCCTTAATTAGAGAACCAAGTTAAAAACCATCACTAATTTCCTTACAAGATCATTTAATCTTTTAAAGTCATCTAAACACAATAAAGGCATGATATTTTTCACTACCTGGCACTGGGCACCTGACAAGGGATCTCAAGCTCAAACTCGACAGGTAAACCGAGAAACCCGTTGAACCGATCAAAGGTGACATGCACCACATGACGCACATCTGTGGGCCAACCAATTTCCAAACCCTGCATCCCATCCTCTTCATCATCACCATCCATTCGACATGCCACCACTGACTTTCGGACGGCAGTGGCAAGAACTGCCAGTAGTGAGATCTGATTCTGCCTCTCTTCCTCTTTACCTCCTGTGTCCCTCTTCAATTCCAAAGTTCCTGGTGTTTCATTGTACCCGGGTGACCCATTCGGCACAATTACCACTCCAGCCATCTCTCTCTCTCTCTCTCTTCTTCGATCTTCCTCTAGTTCTCGCTCTCTCTTCAGTGGATCTAATAAGCAAACGGAAAGAAAATAAATAGAGATTGAACTGAGAAGCAAACAAAACTAAAAAGGACAGATCTAATTTTCTGATCGATTTGAATTAAAGATGGTTCGCTAAACTCGGTCTTTGTAATAGTATATGGACCTGGAGTGACTCGGAGAGTCGGAGCCCTCTAATAAGAAGAGCCAATTTCATACTTTAGACTGCGTGTGCAAAGAAGCAACTTGATATTTTCAAGCTGCTGTTGAGCGGTAATGCGGTATAAACAAGGACCGTATCTAACCAATAAATTCTTAAAGTGTTAGCGTTATTCATTGGAATTAATATGGGCATGGTATACACTAAATTCCCGTACTCCATCTGATTCATTTAAAGCGAAGGCCGAAGGGCCGAACTCCCCATTATATGGGTGCATGAATGAATCTTATGCTTCGTCTATTCAAAAAGTAACGTGTTTTTTTATTGTCGGAAATGGAAGGTTCAAAATGTAACGTCTACTTAATTTGCCTTTAGTATATTACCTTTGAACTTGATGAAAATTGCGTCAATGCCATTCTTTTATATTGGTTAATCAGTTCATGGTTTTTGAAGAGCCTGTAAAATCGGAAGCTATTTAACTACCGCGCGATGAACGGTTGAGATGATATCTAGGGGGATTTTTTTTATTGTAGGACACGCATCTCGAGACGATCAGACGGCGCAGATCGCATGTCGCCCGGTAGGATATCTGGTTCCATAAAATTTTGGTGCTATTTGTTAGTAATTTTTATTTTATTTGTAAGTACGGAGTAATTTTGTAATTTCTTTTAGCTAAAAATAAGTGAAAATTTTCGTAGCAATTTATAATTGATTTAAGAAATTATTATATATAACTAGTTGTTAATATTATATACAAAAATATTTACTAATTATATTAATATATAGTTTCAAATTTCAAAATTATTGTAGCTATTTTTTTGAAGAAAAATATATAACTAAATTATAAGTAGTTGTAAATTGTAATAGTGCAGAGTGTTTGTTTTTTAAAATTATTATATAATAACTAGCTTCTGGTTGTCTTAGGTTTGCTTTCTTTTTTTTCTTTCCTCTTTGTTTTTCATAGAATGTTAGATTTTTTTTCCTTCAAAATTATATTCAATGCATTATAGATGCAATGCAGCATATTTTCTGTTTTTGCAGTTATAGACATCATATTTCATATGTCGTTGATAAATCATATCTAAACATGATTACATGAATACATCATATTAAGTAAAGTTAAGGTGTTTTTAAGCTCACCAAAAAAATTGGTGAGCTTAATAAAAAAATATTCAAATTGAATTGAAATGATAATTTCTTTTATGGTTGAGCTTTTTTGGTTTTTTGTGGTGGGTTTGGGTAGGTTTTGGTTGATTTGTGGAGGTTTTCGCCATGGCTGATGAGGTTTTCGAATCGCCTGGTGTGAAGAGCTTCCTTCCTCGGGAATCGCCATCTATTGCAAAGTTTCTTCTCCATCAAACGTTATTATGGAAATATTGAAAATCAACTATTCTTAATTTATTATTGTTCAACTTAGAAATTGCTCATATCATGCGTTGTAATAATTTCTAACAAAATTGTGGCATCAAATTGCCAATTGATTATTAAATGATAATTTCTTTTAAAACTTCACTTCAGATCAACAAAAGTTCACACGGGGACAACAAAATTAAATTAAAAAAGTTCACATAAGTTAGAAATTCAAATATAATCAAAACAAGACCACAGCTTCAATAAAGAAATTCGCTTCGCCACTTGTCAAATCATGCATGAGTCATGAGTCATGACCAACTGACAGCACAACTCCAGAGTCTAGAGAGCTGTCAAGTGTCAAACATGGAAAATAATCCGGTTTGATTGGAACGTGGTTTACCATTCTTCCTTTAGAAGGTTCTAGTAAACTGGGAACTGGATTTGCTGCTCGTAAAATCTCTGCTTATTTTCTGCTTGTTTCGATCTGAATCGTTCAAAATTCATCTAACGGCCAAAAGCAACTGTTTCATGAATCAAATCACAGTCGTTCGTAACGGTCGATCAATTTGTGGGAATCGGATAGAGACAAGCAGAGCCCTGCTAGCCTCCGATACAAGCAGCAGATTCGGATCCAGTAAACTGAGGTATACTTTATTTTTCGTCCATGCCAAAGAAATATATCTGCAGAAACCAGAAACTTTTCTCGAAATATTTGTGTATGAAACTTTTTAAAAGGTTTTCAAAATATTATGTATGAATTTTTCCTGATCACTTGGTAAATACTAGTCTTTGGCAACTAATAAGCCACCGTCAAATTTGACATTCGTATCGTACGAATAAATCCATATTTGGATACTTTAGAGTTTATTGACTATATATATATATATATAAGAATAAAGGCAACATATATCACGAAATTACCACTTTACAATTAGAAATAAAAATACACGAATGCATGATTTTTGTCAGAGGAGAGGAGAGATAACGGAATTATAATAGCATACCGGATTCAAATAGTAAATTGGTACTACATAAAATAAAAAAATTGTATATGTTCTTAATAAAAAACTATTTAAAAAGGTCAAAATACAAATATTAGATAATCAAATCAATGAAAAAATTATCTTCAATTTACATATTAAAAAAACTCAAAATTCAAAATCATAAAAAATCAAGTCGATGAAAATATTTTTTTTTCTCTACAAGACTTTATATTTTTGTACCTTTGAGTAATCACACTAATAAAAAAATCTCTATTAATTAAAGTAACCAAACAATCATCCATCCATTTATCTTCCATGATACATCATAATTTGATTTTCATAAAATCCATTGCTGAAAATACTCGTTCAAAACTACTAGTAGCCACTAACAATATCAAGTCCAATTTCACCAACTTATAAACCAATGGATAAACAACATGTTTATTCGTTTCCACTGTTTTTGAGAAAGTTCAACTAAGTTATTTGTTAAAAAAAAATCTCCATCATCTTGCATATCCATATAATAGTTCTTTAATTGACTCTCGAGGATAGAAAATTCGATTCATTGATATCAGAGGGATATAATTGAGCCAATTGAAGCAACATATTTTTGTTAAAAGATAACGGTTCTTTGGATCCAAACACGATGCACATATGAGAAGTTTACTATTCATTTTCATGAATATGTCATTAAGCTCTTTCAATTGCATATCAATAACCGTGTAAAATAGATTAACACGATAATAATGCAAATCAGTTAGGGCAGAGCCGGGCTGGCAGAGTAGAGGGCTAAGGGACGGAGCCAAACTAGCAGAGCCTGAGGGTGGAAGCAATCGTCAATCAGACATCAACCCAAATTTTTTTGTTTTGATTTTCGAATGGAGGCGGAACGAAAGCGGCTTAGCGAGAGTTGAGAGAGAGACCATGCGTGGGTTGGGCAATGCTAGATTGGGTTTGACCTTTTCTTTTTAATCTTAAGCTAATGTAGGCTCAAGGTGACGCAAGTTGGTCCGAGACTATCTTTTTCGTTAAGTTCGAGCACTCGGTTTTATGATAAAAGAGAAGAGTAAAGAGTCACAAAGAAGATAAGAAGAAGAACACAATTTTTCTATTGAATAAAACAGATAATCTTCCATTAAACAACAACATACTACTCCCTTTTATAGCCTAAAACAGAATAAAATTCCAGAATTCATAATAAATAGAAAACCATGAAACTAGGCAGTCCAATTTGATCCTTCGTCACTAAAATAGTCATAATTTTCTTTAGGAAACTCCAATTCACTTCAAACTTGGACCATTGGAAACTGGACTTCAAGTGCTTTAAATTCATATCTCATACTCCTAGAACCAAATTCGGATGACCAGTCTAAACACATTATTAATCAGCATTGAATTATGTGGCTGCACAAAACTAGTTGTTGGACAAATACGATTTTTGCTTATTCTATAAAATAATAAATATTCTAGAAAAAAAATTGGTCTTCAAATACATTTTAGTATAACAATATTTTCAACGATTTCAATCGATCATTTATATTTTGAAATTTTAGATGTGATCGTAAGCACAATACAACCTTGTGCTTACGTAAGCACAATACGACTCATTATTATTAGTATAATTTTTTAACATTATATATATCATCTCTATAATTAGTTTTATTAATTTTAAAATTAATGTACATCATTCTATTGAGTTGTGCCACGATATTTGTGCAAGCACGGGCTCTAAACGTACTTATATCTCATATCTCGAATTTCAAAATACAAATTATCGATGTGAACTGCTGAAAATAGTTTCCATACTAAAATCTACTTTATGCCAAATCTTTTACATGTTAGAAGTTGTTATGTTATTTTATCAAATGGATGGAAATTTTATTAAATTTAAGAGGCATGTAAATAGTTAGATCAATAATTTTTTCTATCCATCCAATAAAACAAAAAAATAAAAAATATAATGGAAAATTTTGGTACCTAAATAGATTTTAGTGTGGACAATATTTTCAACAACTAGAATGGACCATTTACATTTCGAAATTCGAGATATGAGTCAGAAGCACGATTATAGCTCGTGCTTAAATAAGTACGTGGCATAACTCTATTACTATTTATTATTTTATTTACTTTATTATTATATTATTATTATTAATATCATTATACTATCATCATTATAATTATCATACATACCACCACTTGCAATATTCGCGTATCGAATCTTGATATCTAAAACTGTTATGCTGTTATGCATATTAAAATGTTATTTTGTACATTATTTCAGTTATTATGCATGTTAGTCTTGTATCAAAAGTTGGTATAGAATTGAGAATCCACATGACATTCTCAATCATTCTCCTGAAGTAATTTTGGTTTTTTTCGGTGACAAACCAATTATAACGTATAGATTAGAGTTGTTGTCATTAATACAATAATACTACAACAATAATGTAACTGTCCAAATAAAAAAAAAACGGGCCGCTCGGGCACGTAGCTCCCACTTACGTGAGATTCGAAGAAGAACCAGATCACTTTGAGGTCATTATACTATAAATATATTAACAGATATTTAAAGTCGATATATTATTGTTGTTCGATGTCCAGTGAAATTATTCATTGAAAAATCAGCATCTATTCGTTGAAAAAGAAATCGCAAATTAGAAAAAATTAGTGCCAAATCACCAACTATTACAAACTTCTTGAAGCTTGTGGTCTCGAGGCTCGATATCTTTTTCTTTTCCTTTTTTTTCCCTTTTTTTTCTTCTACTTCGTGGCCTGTAGGCTGTAGTCAATTTTCTTTTTTTTTAGCAAGGAGGTTTATAATTTTTGTAGGCTTCCAGGAACTAACTAGAAAATCAACCTCCTCTTTTGTCCCGATATTTTTAATAATAGAAATTATATTAACTAATTATATTTAAAAAGAAAGATTATTTAAAAAATATTAAAAATAGAAAAGACTAGTGTTGGCAGCACCGTTCTTTTGGTAAAAAACAAAAAAGACGGTGTTGACATCACCATCCTTTCAATGCTTTAACTTTTCCATCAGTTTGGTTTGAACTTTCGTTTGATATTTTTATTATTAAAAAATATTAATTTAATAGTTGAGGTATATTATATTTAGGTAATTTTTATAACAACTTCGACTACGCTCGTCGATGTCGTAAATATTCTATTTTTATCATCGCAAGCCTTCGAGCTGTAGATATTCGAGTCTACTTCCATCGCGTCGAGTTTGATTTGTGATCAGAGAAATGAGCGATTCAAAATTAATTCAGATGCAAACTCATAATAAAAAATGACTAATTAAGACATAAGTTGATGATGAAGTCAAATTTGATATGCACATTCATCCGACCGCAAATCAGACTCGACCCGGTGAAAGTAGACTCAGATATCTACAGGTCGATGGCTTGCGACGATAAAAAAAATTAATTACGATTCCGACGAGCGCAACTGAAGTTTCTAAAAAAATATTAAGTATGATTAACATTTTTTCTACAAACTTCAGCTACGCTCGTCGGGACCATAATTAGTTTTAAAAATAATTCATATCCAAATAAAAGATTTGAATGGATGGTATTCGCAATATTGTCCATTTTACATTTTTTGTTCGGACGGTATTCACAACACCGATTTTTTATTTTTGAAAATTCTCAAATACTCTTTCTGTTTAAAAATAATTTATTTATTTAATTTATAATTATAAAAAAAATCGGTCTTTTGTCTGCCGACAAGTACTCGCCTTCCTCTCAAAAAGTTAAAAGAGTCTTCATCAGTTCATCCTCCGATCTCTCTCCAAGTCTCCAGTTATATTCTTTCATTACCTATACAGTGATCATTGACCTACTCAACCAAGGGAAAGAAACAAAAGAAGCGAACTTTTTACCATGATTGGACTCTCGAAGAGGTTATTCTTCCTTTGTGAGCTCTTTCTGAGCTCCATTATTCATTTCCTTTTTGGGTTCTACATTTTCAGCACCGCTGTTGCAGCGGACCTCTCTCAGAATTTAACAGGTTCAATCAGACCCGGTTATGCCAATGGAGAAACGATAATCAGAGAATCAATCCATGAACTGAGGGAAGGGAACGCCTTTTCTGGTACCAATTCAGTACCGCCTATTGTGCTGGTTCATGGCATCTTTGGCTTTGGGAAAGGGGTATGAAAACTGGGTCCTCCCTCCCTCCCTCCATCTCTGTTATATTTCTACTTATTTGTTTCCATTTTGTTAATTTAGAGGCTTGGTGGACTATCATATTTTGCCGGGGCAGAGAAGAAAGTTGAGTTCGTCTTTGTACCAGACTTGGGTTCTCTTACTAGCATACATGACAGGTAAATAGTAGAAAGAATTAAACAATTTTAATTTCAAGTTCTTATCTGAGGGTCGTTCTATTATAAATGGTATGAAATATTTATTCATGGATGATCGCAACCAGGATTGTTAATTTAATATAAGACCTGAATATTTTTTTTCCTATTTTAATCATTGTATTTTAAAGAATGATCTGAAATTTTACAGAGCTAGAGAATTGTTCTACTATCTGAAAGGTGGGTGGGTAGATTATGGAGAAGAGCACAGTAAAAATTTTGGGCATTCCCAATTTGGGAGATTTTATGAGAAAGGTATAAGACCTTTTGCTGAAACTCCGTTGTATTTTTGTAATTTCTGGGTACCTTGCTGAAGTTAAATAAAAGCTCAATTGCAAATTCACAGGGCATTATCCCGAGTGGGACGAGAACCATCCAGTACATTTTGTAGGCCACTCTGCTGGTGCTCAAGTAGTCAGGGTATTGCAACAAATGCTTCATGATAAGGTTGGTTTTTTCTTATGATTTATTTTGCAAATTTTAATTTATGTTATGGTGTGACTTTGTTAAATGAATTGGGTTTTCTCGTATTTATTTCCAAATGTTTTGCTGAGGATGCTAAAACAATATTTCTCCATTATTCCATAATACCTAATACGAAGTAATGTCAGATAGTTTGGGTGCTATTTTAAGTAAACTGATGCTGAGGGGGTTAGGTGATTGTCCTCAATTGAACGTATTGTCTATAATGTGTTAAGTTTTGGTTTTGAATTTAATTTCAATTTATGACTTAATTAGAAAGCAAGTTACGAACTGAGCAGTATTTCTCAAAATGGCAGGAATTTGCAGGCTATGATAACACTTCAGAGGATTGGATCTTAAGTCTTACTGCATTGTCTGGTGCTCTCAACGGAACAACTAGAACCTACTTTGATGGGATGAGGTGCTTATTTACCTTTAAAAACTTTAAATTAAGGATTTTATATCATAAAATTATAACGATACATTTTTGAGTGAAAGGCAAAATGAGGAGGAAAAAAAACTGAAGATTAATGCCTTCTTTGAAATGTTCATTTTCTAGGCTTGTGTCATGTGAACTGACCAAATAAAGAAACATGAATTATGACGGAAACCAGAAAAACCACCATGTTGAAATATAGTGTTCTTATTTTTTGTGTGGTTCTTATCTCCTTAAATTACAAACAATTTACTGTCTTGTTTATTAATTTCTAAATTATATAAATTGAGCTCAGGCCTGAAGATGGGAAGTCTCTCAAACCGATTTGTCTTCTTCAATTTTGTCGGTTAGGTGCGACAATCTATGAATGGCTTGACATAGCATGGCTAAAAAATTACTATCATTTTGGGTTTGACCACTTCCACATGAGCTGGCGCTATTCCGGGTTTTCAGGTCTGGCAGATTTACTTTTAGGAAACTCCGGGCCGTTTGCCACTGCCGATTGGATTCTTCCAGATCTGACACTCCAAGGATCCATGAAAATTAATGCAGGGCTTCAGGCATTTAAGAACACCTTTTATTTTAGCTATGCAACTAAAATGACGAGACGGAATAAGGGAGTTACTGTACCATCTAGTTTTGCTGGTACACACCCATTGTTGCTTATCAGGGTCATGCAGATGTGTCGTTGGCGGTACCCTGCTGACTTGCCACTGCCTTATAAGGGGTATAGGTACGCCAGCTCTCAAATATTTCTTTTCAATTATTTTTTTATATCCAATCTGGGATTGTATGCTTCTTCAAATGTAAATTGGATATCACCATATTTTTGGTCATTAGAACAGTGTTAGCATATCTGTTGCAATTATTGTTGTTGTTTTTATTAAATGTTCTGTTCATCAATTACATCAATTATGGTGATAGGGATGAAGATTGGGAGGACAATGATGGGGCTTTGAATACCATTTCTATGACGCATCCACGTATACCTGTCGAACATCCAAGTTGTCTTGTGGAACATGATTCAGATTGCCATCCCCTTCAACCCGGTATCTGGTATGCTCTTATGTCAGTCCAAGTATTAGATAATTATGAGACTCATTAATTGTTGTTATTGGGTCAGTGACATGTATGAGAATCCTGGTGCACAGTACAGCATGATATCTGACCTACCGGTAATTCAGACCTAACGAACATCCAGTTTAAATTTCAAGTAAAAATGGATTACATAAATTTGGTCGATTCCTTGTTGGAATGTCTTTTTTATGGCTTTTTTTCGGAAGAATTAACGAGTCAAATAAAACTCTAAAATCTAACTTGAGGAATTAGGTGAGTCATCTTTTCAAGTTAGTTCAGATCACTTAAATCATATGGTTGTCACTTAAAACATACAATTTTAACCTTGAAATTTTTTCTTTTCTCATTCTTTCTTTTTCTGTGTTTTCATTGTTAATGGCTTTTTTTTCATGAACAGGTATTACAAAATAATGGAGGGTGATCACATATTCTTCGTCCTAAATAGAGAGAGAGCAGGTGTGCAATTCGATCTGATATATGACAGCATTTTCAGAAATTGCCGGCAGCATGATTTTAGAACTTCACATCAACCAACACTGCCAAATTAGAGTATTCTTTTTTATTCAATTTGTTATTTTTTTCCCATTTTAATGTGCAAATATATATAAAATGAGTAAATAGGTTTAGTGCATTTCAATTTAGGTAAACACGGAAGAGTCCCAATCTTTTTATCTCAGCAGAAAGAATCAGAACTAGAATTCTTGAGCTAGTTTCCTGTTTCCATCAAATTTTATATCTAAGAAATGCCAGATTTGAGTATTGGCAATTGTCTGTATCTGATTAAATTCAATGGACACCTGCTCGGATCTCAAAATAACATGTACCTCGCTTATATTATATTAAAATGCAATTTTATATAAAATTAAAAGCAAATAATCCACATTTTCTGGAATGTCTGCTGTGCCATACTCTTTTATCGACATAAGTTTCACGTCGCGTATTAATGCAAAATGTAGTTGCCTCGCGATATTAAATGAAAACAATCACATAGAGGACAATAACATGTTTGTTTGCTACTATCTTTTCATGTAAAGCTGGAACTGTGCTGGAAATAAAAGCTTGAAGATATCTTCCAAAGAAAGATATTAGGCGCTTGCACGCATTCAACAAAAAACAGAATTGAAGTCTTATAAAGTAGGCTGACACCAAGTCCAATCACGCGCGCTCCCACAATTTTCTCAGAAATTTATTTACATTTTAGAATGCCACTATTGTGAATGGTTACATTAGAATTAGGGAGCAATAATTGAAAACATTGGTGTCCGAAAATGATAACTCGCAGATTTAGTTTGGATTAATTTTTTTTTGCAAAAACTTGAATAAAGTAATTTCTTGAAAAACATACTCCCGTCTATTTAGATCGTTTAATTCATCAAGATTGATGAAAAGTAATTTCTTGAAAAACATAACAAAAGTTTAAAGTTAATTACTTTTCATTAATTTCGATGAATTAAAAGGTCCAAATGAACCGAAGTATCAGTGTATTCATCTTGTAGAGTATCCGATTTTTTGCCAAAAAAAATAATTGAGAATATTATTTATCAATATACAATTGATAAACCATTTTCAAAATTGACAAGTGCATAGCAACATACGCCTTACTTTTATGCCCATAATAGGAATTCACTAACTACCATACCAACGTCATAATTTTTCTATCATATGATTTTGATACACAATTGGAACCGTTCATAATTGTTTTACACTTAATCTTAAAAATCACATCAATAGTGTTCATCAATCTGTATCGAACGATTGAAATTGTAGGCCATGAAATTCCCAACACGACTGCAATGGCAATTGGAGCCTGTTTCATAAAGGAAATATTTGTCTAGCTCTACACGACTAGACTACAAACAAGTCAACAACTATGAGATATATCATAAACAAACAGATGCAATGAGAACATAAATTCAAACCAGCACACTACACATAAATTGGTGTTTGTTCTCATCCAAAATTTTTAAATACTTCACAAAGTTTGTAAAAATAAGGGAAATAGTAAAACCCAGGAAGAATCCAAGAAAAGTACTCTATATGAGGGATGCACGATTGCACATAATTCATGGCTCAACTGGAGGCCTCAATTTTATCAACCTTCCAATTCTATCTTTGTCCGTATTTTCTAGGTATCCCTTCAAAACAAACATAAAAAGTAAAATGTATCAACATATTTAAAATGTAAGACAATGAGACCTACAATGTATCCCAACTGTTGAATGGAATGATAATTATCTGATAAAACCCTGGATAAAGGGGGCGATATTGATGTAAACTTGTAATCTTCAGGAATGCCCCTTGCATTACTACTTCCTTCAGGAACTATCTAAATTATACTTTGACTATTCTTGAAGCAGAACAGCAAAGGGAGGGATTAATTTGTTTTTATTTTCTTCCAGGTCATTTCAGCATTATACTGATATCTTATAATTTTCTGCCAGAATTTCCCACAACACAATAGGTGGAGGCTTTTACACAAATATGGACATAAATAATAAGACATATTCAGAAAACAGCCTCCTCAACAGATGCACACTGAACCCCTGAACTGTTGATATGTGTTCCATTAAACAACTTCCACCGGTTAGCTGAGTATCGTGCTTTTGTTGCAGAAACTAAATGAGCAATTTAACTCCGCCTACGTTTTACATAGCCGGTCCCAAGCCTAGAAAGGAGGAGGGTTGTGATAGACTTGGCGAGCCAATGTAAAAATTCAGCCAATCTTGGTAATGAAATCCAATATGGACTTCATTTGTAGCCTACCCCAATTTGTTTGGGACAAAAGGCTTTGTAAAACTAAATGAGCAATTTGCAGTGCCACCAACGTTAACTTTACGAGAGTACCATTTACAGTGAGGTGGGTTCCCTCCTGTCTTTCTTCTGACAAAGCATCTCCCTTTCTCCCAAACATATCATATGCTTTTAGAAGGCCAATGATTTTCCAAACAGAAATAGAAAACTAATCCAGCCTTCATAAAATTGGTATTAAAAAGGTCAATGGTGTTCAGAGATTAAAAGGAGGCTATCTTAGGCTGAGTGGGATACAAAAACTCAGATTACAATGAGATGGTCTTATAAGGTGCCAACATTGGTGAGGTCTGTAACAAGTAGGTTATATATTGTTAAAGTGGTACTATGTAAGAAGACAGCCTAAATACCATCCTCTTGATTTTTTTTTTCTCTTTTGGGCCACTGTCTGCCAGCTGACAACTTCATTGCTCTCACAGCTAAAATGGTTTGAATGACTCAAGAGAAAAAGTTCAGGGGTTTCATATGACCAGCAAAATGTATTGGGGCCAATGTATGCATATGCTGAAGTTGCCAATTCTGGATTTGTAGTACAAGTACAGATATTGATAGTGTGGATAACATTTTATAACAGAATTAAAATACGAAGAATAACTGATGATGCCTGTTTGGCTGGATCTCATCAAGACACATGCATGCAAATAGGTTCATACCTTCCAAACTATCTCATCAAGACATAAGCAGACCTTCCCATACCGGTCAAGAAAGTGACGCTCAGTTATAGGAGATTTACACACATCCTTTACCGCAGATGTAATTGCGAATATCACCTCACCCACTTCAATCAGATAAAAGGTCAATTCAGTAAATTAATATGGAAATAATAAAAGAAATCCAGTGCTCTGGATGTGAATTAAGAGCTTTGACCCTCATTTCATGCTAAAAAAGTACTACATTGGAAAATAACAAAGAATCAAGTCATTGCAGAGAGGGTTTTTGGGGCCAGCAGATGACAATTGTTGAAATAAGAGAAGCCCCACATTATTGTTTGGCATATTCAACAGCACACCAGACTTCATAACTTTTGCTGGGTCATCAAGTTATCCAAGTATTCTTTTGGTTGCCAACACTAATTCTTGGTGAAGTCTTAAGGACTTAAATCTAGATCATTTGTCAATATCAATACAATCTTCTAGCCTTCTACTAATATATCAACAGTGGGGGATTTTAACCATCCTTTCACTAAAAATAAGGTTACAACAAAATGTGAGCAGAAAATATAAGGACTAGATGGGAACTTTGGAAGTACAGGAATCGAACAGGAACCCAGAAATGCTTCAGAAACCATTTGTGTAACTTGTTCTTCTGTTCTTAAACAGTTGTACAACAAATTTATCCCTGTTATATATGCTATAAAATGATTCTAAATTCTGTGAAGCTGTGAGATTTTCACTTAAAAGGACTTAATGGTATTTAGTATTACATCTATTGTTTTGTACCTACTTCCGCTTTCCCATAACCTTTTTTACTTTTTGTTTTGTACATGGATTTTGTAAAAATTGCTATCAAGATGATATAAGTTTAGTTTCTACTCCATACTGAAAGAAAAGTAAAAGAGACAAATACTTATAAGAGTATACTAAACACATTTTACTTACATGCAAGTTCATCATATTCATCTTTGCCAACAACATATATGCATACATCTCCAAGTATGGTATATACAATATAGACTGACCTGAAAAAAAAAATTATAGATATAGTTCATATACATGCACCAAGAATTAAGCAATGTATGGCGCAGACCAGACATCATTTGGACAGAAAAACCCTACTTAGAATATTCTGGAGTAATTTCCCCTGCTGTTAAATTCTCAAATCTTCAAAAACTGAGATGTGATGGTACCATTAGAGCAGGCAGACTCAACAGAGAATAAATTTTATAAGTTGATGGGAAAGATCTGCATACTTGTGAGAAGCAACAAAAAGCTCTTCATTTTTAGCCCCTTTGAGGTTTTCGGTGCCTAATTTAACAAGGAAAGAGCGCCAGTGCAATCTCTCCTCAGCCGGAACTCCATGAAATCTGCATCAAACCAATTTAATATTTTCATTTAACAACCCAACATTCACAACTAGTATCACACCTCAACCATACTCATACAATTATTGAAGTTACCCTTAATTCTTCCATGTGGATCTGACATGTATACATATATACAACAGTAAAATGTATTTAAAATGAGCAAGTCAATTGAAAAGACAATCTTTACACTTTATTATAGAAATTAGCAAGAGGAATTGCTCGATTTGGCATTATTGGTAACTATCTTTCACTCTTTGCAGATGGGCGTCTAGATCTAACGAGCTAGGAGATGGAGATGGGAACAGATCACAAATCTTAAATTAAAATATATATATATATATATGTATATATAATTTCTAAGAGAACATCACCTGAAATGAAATTGGGCACTTGATCGTAAATTGGAACAAATGTTAGCTAATTTTAGAGGATATAATAGCCAGATCAAAGAGAAACATTGGTCAAACAGAACCAAGGAAAAACACTAACCTCTCAATTAGGATGTTTCCGTCCGTGTTAGCGAAGAGCACCGCTAGTATCATTTTTCTCCTGTACTCCTCTCTCTCCGACTCTGCCTGAGCGCGCGATTGGGACCCAACTAAGAAATTTTACTTCTCACGGTGGCCGGTCGGATTAAATTTTGCGGATGAAATTGCACAAATTTGTTCTTTATTGTTGATTTCATTTCATTACATACTTTTCTGAGGGTATGTCTTAGAGTGATTTGTTTTCAGGCTGTTATTGGGCCCAGGAATGTTTTGAATTTTGATCCTGATAGGCCTGATTTCCTTATTGGGTCTAGCTGATCAAATCCGATTTATCAATTTTAATTTAATTTGTTGATTAAATTTGTTGCTACAGAGTACAGGAAACAGAGGCTTCCAGAACGTTTCGGTGTATGTGTTCTCGGTGTATGGGTATCACTCCAGAAACAAGGACCCACCTTTCGAACTTTCAATTTTCGAATACTAACCTTCCCGGTCCTCGAATTAAACCATGCACCAAAGCACCGCCTTTCCGCAATTCATCCCGCGCGCGCCTGGTCCAAAAAAGTAAAATTCTCCCTCCTTGGGTTGCCACGCTGGCGATCCGCACCAAACCAACTCGACCAATCAGCACGCTCCCTTTCTTCCTTTATAAGAAAACCCTCACCCGTCGTCTTCACACAGCACCCATTTCATTTCCCTCTTCTACTCTCCGATCAAAACCTAGGGTTTTTCTCTTCTCTTCGATAATGAGTTCACCAGCATCCAAGGGAGGCCGTGGCAAGTCCAAGGCGACGAAGTCGGTGTCTCGATCGTCTAAAGCGGGTCTTCAGTTCCCAGTGGGTAGGATCGCGCGTTATCTCAAGACCGGTAAGTATGCGGAGCGGGTCGGAGCTGGTGCGCCTGTCTATCTCTCCGCTGTGCTTGAGTACCTAGCTGCTGAGGTATTGAATCCGATCCATTCTTTCAGTGTATAATTTGTAGTCTCGCTTCTTTTGAATCATTTGACTGAGGCCCTTGTAATACATATGAGGTGTTTATGCCTTAAGATTAGTGTGTTATTATCTATTTTTTTGCTCCAATAGATATGAGATTTCCATGCTTTTGTGTGCATTTCTTGTCTGGTTTGGTATTGGAATTAATATCCGTCAATGTGAGAATTGGGTTTGATATCTGGATTGATACAATTACTGTTAAATATCTTTAGAGCCTATTCGTCTCAATCAGGGGTTAACATTCACATTTTTAACGAGAACTTTAATGATTAATTTGACAGCTCGTCTTAATTTTATTAATTGGGATTTACTTTTGTTGTCAGGTACTTGAGTTGGCTGGGAATGCGGCTAGGGATAACAAGAAGAACAGGATAGTGCCAAGGCACATCCAGTTGGCAGTGAGAAATGATGAAGAGTTGAGCAAACTTTTGGGAATGGTTACCATTGCCAATGGAGGTGTGTTGCCTAATATTCACCAGACTCTTCTTCCTAAGAAAACTGGGAAAGACAAGGGGGAAATTGGATCTGCCTCTCAGGAGTTTTAAATTCTTTAATATCTTGTTTCAAATGTCTAGGATTAGTTGAGGACTGAATGGTTGTCTGTGGGATTTGTTTTGGGGTTTTGATGGTTATTGCTGTTTGCCCTGTTCCTATGAAGTAGGATAGTGAGATGCTGGTTTTGGAGTTGAGAAACTGGGTGTATAATCTTTGGTTGTATGAAACAATGGTGGTAAAGTACTTTTCCTAAAGATTTATTCTTTCTAATTAATCTCTTGTTTCTAGTATGTTTATCTATTAACTGCAAAGGACATAAATGTGTGATTTTCTCATTGATTCACTTGGTTTATCAGCTTAAAGAAGATATGTACTTGATTACTAAGGAATATTATAGATTGTTGTTAAGGGTTGATTGTTTCAGAGTAATTAATTGGTCATGAAAATTGATAGGTGTTCATACACCTGATGTTTACAGCTGTTTTGCAATTGATACTTAATTTGCAAAATCCATACGAGTTAACATTGATCTTTTGTTTACTTTTACTAATAGTTATATGATTGCATGATCAGTAAAGCAGTATAGAAGTTCGATTGTCAGTTGAATTGTTAGATCAAGCAAGCTACTGGAGTGGGCCTGACCTTGTAAACCTTAACTTGTTACTTTGGGCTGAAGTGTGAATATCTTTTGGGTGGTCGGTTTTGGGCTTTTGACATGAAACTAAGCCTCTTTGAATCCTTAACTAGGCCATGGTATTTTCTTTCCGACGTGCAGGGTACTCAAATAAATTCCAGTGCTTGTATATGAGCTTGTTAAAAATTATGTGGATTTCTCATTCACCCATCCGTCAATAAATTTTTGTCCTGATTTGAGATTTAGGGACCTCCAGAGTCCACAGAAGTTCACCCATTGCAAGTACATGCGGCTAGATCCGCTAATGAACAAAACTGCTGTATGGCTTCTTGAGCAATGGGTGAACTTCTGTATGGCTCCTTGAGCATAGTAGAAACCTTGAACTATATTCCCCCCTTTATAAATGTCATTTTTATATAACAACTACCGACTGACCAATTCTTTCTCTCACGACAGAAACAAACAAGGCCAACAACAAGGGTAATGCCAGTACTAATACTGGCCATATCAGTACTAGTACAGACCAGCAAATACAATAAACCGACTGGTACAGACAGGTGGAGGTTTACCAGAAAACCGTACAAGCACAGATAGAACCAATCAAGCCTACAAACCCCAATTAATAAAGGTCTAAACCCATTGGCACAAGCATACCCATGCAAACAATCCCACAATCAAAACTCAATATTGTGCCAGCAAAATAAGAAAAACAAACAAGCAGCACAGCTCAGTTCCCAATTACCAGAAAACCCCAAATCAACAACAGTTCAGTCCAGCACAAAGTAATTATCATTTCAAGCATCTAAAGTGCTGGCACACACCTACCACAATTCAATTTGGTGCCAGCACTAGCAATCGTTTATCAAGATCAAAACAAACCGAGAGCAAGCAACAGTTCAAGTCATAGGTGCCAGTGCTACAAGCAAAATCGAGAACAAAAAAGGAACAACTCATTCAACAAAAAATAGCACAACATATCAATCAAGCAACAAACACAAAACTAAGGCGTTAGGTTGTTTCCAGCAAAAGGGACTAGAGAGACAGTGTTGATTGGTTAGGCTAGGTAGGTTTGACCTCGCCTGCACCGCCTACTCCTCCCCTCTTAGTTTTCTCCTCTTTAGAAAGACCTAAACGATTTTAAGAAAGTTTCGAGTCTAACCTCAACGCATGCGCAACAATCCAAAGAGGAAGAGAGAATGTAGAGTGTTGTTATTTATAGACGAAGAGGGAGGCGAGGCTAGTCAGTGGGGTGCATGAGCAACGATTGGGCAATGGATTTCGTGTGCAGAGCAGGCCGAGCATAGGCAAAACCAAGAGGGAAAAAGACAAGCCTACTGTCGGATTGGCTCACGCACTCGAGTGTGCTTCGAGTGAATAGGAGGAGCAGGTCAGAGAGAGAGAGAAGCAGAGAACATTAAATGAGAGAGAGAGAAGACAAAATGAGGGACAGGAGACTTTTTATTATCCGAAGCAATCTCCAGTATTCATGGCACTGGAGATTATACAGCTAAAATGTATAGAAATAAATGGGAAACACTAGAGGTCATAATTCCTGGCATCAATTTTGTGACTCATAACTCGTAGGTTATAGATATTTACTGAGCAAACGCCGTCTCATGTGCAACCCCCTCACAAAGACTAACAAGAGATGCGTCTGCTCACGGGGCCGCAGCGACGCCATTTACTGCTCTGCACCAACCATGCAAAGCGTCATTACAGCTCCAATCTCTTTCCACGTTGCTTCTTGCATGTTCCATGCATGCATTATATAAGGACTGGGAAATCAAGCATAGATGTTAATTATCAGAAAGAGAGATATATACAAGTTCAACAAGAATTTGGTGTTGTAGGCAGGCGTTGATTGTTTTGTTCTCTGTTTTGATCAGTATATCAATTGGGACAGATGTCTCACATTACTGTCGAGAGAAATAGGCGTCGACAGACGAATGAACATCTGAAAGTGCTCCGATCGCTAACGCCTTCGTTCTATATCAAAAGGGTATATGTTCAATTCTTTTGATTACTGTAGCCAATTTTTACTATTGAGTGATAAATTAAAGAGATATAGTGCTTGAATTCTAGAAAAGATGCTATAAATCTACCTTATTCTTTAGTTTAAATTTTAAGGTCCTTGATTAAAGCTCTGTTACTCGAAATTTAACCGGAAAAATGAATTAGTAACTAGTTTGCACCTTCGTGGCATTGGTCACTGAATTTTCAATTAGAATGTATCTATATTATAGATAATTAAGCATCCCGGAATCACATACTATGAAGGCCAAAATAATTGGTTCGTTTTCTAAAAATGATTATGAATTATAAGTAACTACCTTGCAATTTAATTTGTGGCATAATATTGGTTAACTAGCATGTATCTAAAAAGATACCAAGCACTGTCAATCTACTAGGATGGTTCTTTTCCAATTCTTTGTTGCATTTCCATATGTTCAAAATTATAAATACTTAAGTTATCATCATTTTTTCACATTCAGTGACCAACATGCATAATTTATAATGCTGTTATATTTTAAAAGGGTGACCAAGCATCTATAATTGGAGGAGCCATAGAGTTCATAAAAGAAATGCAGTTAGTTTTATCATCCCTCGAGACCAAGAAGAAACGAAAGAGCCTAAGCCCGAGCACTACACCGAGCCCACGCTCTCTCTTTCAACTGAATCCATCACCAAATAGCGATAGCTCTCTTGAATCTGACTCTTCTCAGACGATAAAAGAACTTGGTGCGTGTTGCAACTCACCAGTTGCAGATGTCGAAGCCAAAATCCAAGGTTCGAATGTAGTTTTGCGCACGCTCTCTAAGCGCATTCCTGGTCAGGTTGTGAAGATTGTGAATGCACTTGAACGGTTAGATTTTGAGATACTTCATCTCAATATTAGTAGCATGGAGGATACAGTGCTCTACTCCGTCGTCGTAAAGGTAAGAATATATATGCATGTATAAATGAGATCAAAATAAGAAATGTCATCTCTTGATATAAAACTACATATGCAGACTAGTTAAATTATAGCTTGTTTCAATTAAACCAGTTCAAATTTCAAAATAAATTATCTGAAGAAAGCATTAATTTCACCTGAAAGTTTGAATCACAATCTTAGTACTTAACTACTTATTGAAGAACTTCCAATTGATAAACACTTTTCTATGTCAATTTCTGTACAACTTAGATAAGACTGAAGACATTCTAAATACTTTTAAATTAGGTTAACCTGTTTAGATAAATTTAAAATGAAGATATTATATGTAATACTTCTGATAATATGAATTTCCTTTAAAAATTCAATATTGAAAGATTTATGTATGTTTCCCACAAGTTGCTACATACATAAATACTTGAAATCATAAATGCTAATCATTAATTATGGCTCATGTCATAGAAGTATATTGCATTAAAATTAATCTATGTAAACTACTCACAAAATTTCTGTTGCTTTTCCTTTTTGACAGATTGGACTAGAGTGTCAACTGAGTGTGGAGGATTTGGCAGTAGAAATACAACAATGCTTCTGCCAGGATATGATATATTAATCTTTAATATTATAAAGTTATGTTCCTGCATATTGGTATTAGTTTTCTGGTATGAAGGCTGATTAATTAAGCTGTACATACAACAATTAGTAGCTCCCTGTAAACAAAAGTTTACTTCCATTTTAATTTTCTTTTGGCAATGTAATAAAGTGCTTTGAATTATATGATGTTTCCAAAGTACATAAAAAAATGCTATCAGACTATTTGACTGACATTTTCTGATTGTGAGAGTCAGATGAATACTCCTATAACAATGATTGGATTTCTTAATATGCAACATGAATTAATACCAATAAAGAGGTTAATGTAAATTGAATTTATAGGAAATATGAGATTAAGAAGTGAAGCAACAAGAGAAGTGAAATGTAAATTGAATTTGACGAATAGAAGGCTAGAATGAATCCAATCAATATATGGCCCAAATAAAAACAATATCATCTCATTTGTCTATGTGGGCCTCTTCCATGTTTTGTTTCTTATCTGATTTTACATCACACACCAATTGCACGTTCAAATTTTTCTGATCCTCGAAACTTTTCAAAACTAAACTTTCCTTACTAAAATAGTATAATTTGAAATATAAAATAAGAGAAAAAAATTCTTGGTCTGAGCTTTATATTTATTGAATGCCTATTAGGATCTGAAGGCTTCCTTTGTATTGCAAATAGTTAGTCTGTCAATGCGTGCATTAAAATATGTATTGTGTATTTTGATCTATTTTCAAAAGTTCACAAAATGCAACTGCTGTCACATTTCGAATCTACAATAGGAGTATAAAATCTATAATGACTTGACGACAGGAATATTCACAAAAGGAAATTTTTTGCTGGAACAAACTTTCGACCCAGAATATTTAGATTTATAAAAGTATCTTAAAAAATTAAAATTTATGACACAGACGCCCATTAAATGTTTGAAAATATAAAACAGAAGAATCCATGTAAAGCGAAATTCTGAATACTTCGTCGTATTACTCCAGTTTTACATACCATAAACACCTTAGATTTTAAAAGCTTTTTAACAATAATCCACATATTGACCTGTGACTCTTTAATCTGCATCGTTCATTTGAAATAAATCCAACGCTCATCAACTACTCAGATAATACCCACAGATTGCTCTCTTCATTTGCCTCTCTCATCTCTTTATAACCTCTTTAATTTTCATTTCATCTTTCATTTTTCTCTATCTCTCAACAATCAAAACCTTACTTGAAAAAATTCTTCTAATATTAGTGGAGATTTGAAGATTTGAATAGTTGAAGAAGACTTATTTTGAAGAATATTTGAAGAAGAGATTTGAAGAAGATTTAATTGAAGATTTAAAGTGTAGCTTCTTGTTTCTAGTTAATGGAAATGGAAGTGGTGGGCCTTTAGCCCACTTGTTCAATTTTTTTTTTTTTGAAGATTTAAATAATATTAACAAATATTCATTCTAATAATCTTAGCTTTACAAAATATGTGAAATTAGATGATTTTTCATTAAACAAAATAATATCTTAGGTCATTCTTAAAATAAATTCTAAAATTTTAGGTTATTTTTAAAATTATATTCTAAATCATTTTTAGAATTTTTTTAAGATTATAGGTCATTTTTTAAAAAAATTTAAAAAACCTTTTGAACCGGCTTGGACCAAAAATAAAAATTCGGTGTAATAGAATTTTTTTTGAAAACCCTTTTAAACCGGTCTTGTCATTTCAAGATCTTTAAAACCAACCATTATATTTAGTTCAGTGTAATAGACCATCTTTAACAGCAGCATCGTTGATTTGTTGTCCGACTTAAAAAAACCTTTAAAAATCAGCATTTTTCTGACGTCTGGTTATAAAGGTCCAACCTTTAAAACCGGACCACACAAACCCTTTAACAGCCTCTTCAGTAACACCGGTGCTTGGTCCGATTTTTAAAGCCTTTTTGGTCTGATTTTAAAGACTAAATCTGTAGTAGTGGAGCTTTAAATAAAAAAATTTAATAAATGAAATTCTCTAAATAAATATAAATAAATTTATATGAGTTAGGTTAGAACACTTTGTGAAGCGTGTCGATACTTTGCATTCATATTTCAAATGGTAAAATTGAAACGACTGACCTAAACTGTTGAACATGCTCTACAAAATGAAATCTACTTTGAAATCCAAATTTTATACTTTTAAAAATTATTTATTACTTTTTAATGAGATAAAAAATCATTTGAATTAGATGGTATCATTATCATTCTAATTTCAAAATCACAATGACAAATCACAATAAAACATTAGTAATCCATTTAATCAATTGCATTCTCTAATATCATCTTTTTAACAATTTTGGTTTTAAATAAATTTGCAATGTAATTCAGTTAAAAGAACTAAACAATTCTCACTTGCAAATGCAACAAATCTGAAAAATGCAAGAAGAAGATGAGAAATGCTAGAGAATATTTTTTTCTTCAAACTCTCACTACTAGAATTTTCAATATTTGCCTAGGAAGAAAAATGTTATTTTTGTGGACATAACAACATAGTAGTAACCCAATCTTTGATAGACGATCCCTTTGAAAGAGGTTCAAAGGGTAATAACAAACTAAAAAGTTGATCATGATTGCACACATTTATAGAACTCGACTCTAAACACATCCTTATAGTGAGTGTGCATGTTATTATAGTGGTAATGATGAGTATATTAACTCTTAATGAGTCCTGAAACGATATTTTCACGAGATGTGACACTACACACATCTCTGGTAGGAACTCACCTATATGAGAATGTCTGTATATGACCGCGATGTAGGAAATGGGTGAGTCCTAAAAAATTTCATGAAAAATTTAAGATACTTGTGCAAGGTCGTTATTGCACAACCTGTGATGATTTTCTTCGTATTGCATGTGTGATAATGAAATTTGGATTATAAGGAGCAAGTTCAAGGCGTGATTCACTTGGTCTCTTCCAAATTAATATTATTAACACTAGCTGAAGTTCAAGTTTGATTAAACACTTATATAAATATCGCGCAACTAATATATTTATTTATTATATTTTATTATATATATATATATATATATATATATATTTATATAGAGAAAGGCTAGGGTGCTCCATGAAGCACCAAATCGCTCGTGCTCCACATACATTATCTCCAATTTGAAAATTCCAACAACCGATCCGAACCGTTGAACATGATCTACATATTGAAATCTACTTGGAGATTGAATTTTACATTTTTTTGAATTTTTTTGCTATTTTTTTAAAGAGGTAGAAAATTTGCTAATCAAACGGTTTCTGAACTAACAAAAATTGCAATTGTCCTACCTCTCTAAAAAATAGCAAAAAAAGTAAAAAAAAAAATGTAAAATTCAATCTCCAAGTAGATTTCAATATGTAGATCATGTTCAACGGTTCGGATCAGTCGTTGGAATTTTCAAATTGGAGATATGGTGTGGAGCATTAGGAGTTTGGTGCTTCATGGAGCACCCTAGCCTTTCTCTCTCTCTCTCTCTCTCTCTATATATATATATATATATATTAAATTTTGAGTTTTGTGAGGAATTATTAGAATTATAGAACATTAAAACCTAAAATTAAAATTTTCAATCAGTTAATGATCCGTATTCGATTAATTGATTAAGTGATTGCAATGTTAAGATAATTTGTCCATTAAAGCGTAACTGTAAGAGCATCTACAAAGGTAATTATTTTATAATTGCTTATTCTTATGTGGCAATTGCTATTTCAATTGTTGGGTTGCAAATGAATTGCTAATTAAGCAAATTTGCTTATAAAGAAATTGTTGCTTAAGTGACACCCTTGCAAAACGATTGGACAATATTATTTCATTCTCTTTAATTTACAATTGTTAACGAATCGCTGGGATGGAGCGTTTTGTGTTTTATGAATCTTCTTAATTGCTAAAAATGATGACGTGTCTGTTTAGCAATTAAAATTAATTGCTCCAATGGAGATGCTCTAACATATTAATTTCAAATTAATCTGTCCATTACACCTTTTGTAATTTATACGTGTTACACCTTTATTTATTATGTGTTACATTTTTGGAATTGACCCGTTGTTGAATTTTCTCATATATAAATATATAGCATGGCATTTTTTGAAAAGTACGCACAAGAAATACAAAAACAAATTCACTCTATTCTCTTCTTTATATCTTCTTATTCGCTCATCCAATTAACTTCCATCAGCCTTTCAATTTCACAATTTCCATTCTATATATTAAATAATATATTATATTATTTTTACAAATAAATTGTTGTTGTCTATTGCGTAGATTTCATCCAGGGGCGGAGCTAGAAAAATCACATAGAGGATGCTAAACTAGTACTATTACATAATTTTATTTTTATGAGAGAGGCTAATGACTATTACTAATTAATAAAAGTATGAGGACTAAAGAGAAAAATTACACATTTTCAATACATGGAGGGGGCTTAGCCCCCCTTAGACAGCCTTTAAATCCGCCACTGATTTCATCAGTCACTTTCAAATATGTGTCTCAAGGAGTGACATATGCGGATTATCTTGGAAGCGATTCCATTGTCTTGCAAAGTTGGGACGAAATATGTTTTAGGACAATGATTTTTCACGATTTCGATTATACAATTTCAAATTTATATTGAATTTATTCTTTTTTTTATTCATTGCCCGTAAACTTACAACACACACACACACTCACAAACAAAGTAGAAAATAAACATGAAAAAACCCTCCCTCAAAGTAGCCTCTGACGGGGCTTGAACCCCAGACCTCCTCTATGTAGGTCTTGTGTCTCATCACTTCACTAGGTAGGGCTTGACATATTGAATTTATTATATTTGAATTTTATAGTTTTGTTCTAATAGAAATGCAGTGAAAGACTACGTACAAAAATTCAAAAGTGGTCCAACCCTTTTCTGAACTCTACGCAAGCGAGAGCAACATGCACAAGATTGCCATTTTAGAATGTTCTTTGTGGCAACTGGCGGGTACGAAACACTTTTGGCTAATTCTGCTATGAATCAAAATTAACTTGGTTGCACAATTATTGACGTAAAATTAACTTTTGATTGCACAATTATTGCTGACAATCAATGATTGTAATCGATTTGTGTTTAAATTTTTTGTCCATACCAGACTCACGCAACACTTTTGGAGTTATTAATGTGTTTACTCGACATTGTCGCATTAATATCTAGAATGTATTTTGTATTTGAAAATTTGTGGGCACATTTTTTTTTGAGAAAGAAATGGAGTCTTTGCCCCAAATCGTATTCAAATGTTTGACGTAAAGTCTCTCCAAAACTGAATTTTGAATCTGTGACCTCTCTTTGGAAGAGCATTGCTCTTATTCACTAGACTAAAAATTGATACTTAATTTGTGGGCACAATAGTGATAATCAGCAAGTCATCCACAAACTGATACATAGCGTATTGCAACATAGGCACCAAATAGAGTCGATCCTTCATCAATAAGGTTTAATATATATACTAGAAATTGCATTGCGGCGTAGCGCCGCTTTTTGTTTTTTT
>CAXKVX010004542.1:0-23794 GCA_964058865.1 Eleocharis quinqueflora
GACAGTTAGTATTGTGCCATGGAGGGATGCTTGTCAACTCATACCCATAATTTTAACATGGTACATACAACTCACTAGAACTCAGAAGTCTGCTTTTTCCCTATAATTTCATCTTATCAAATATAAAGTGAATTTCTATATAATTTCACCATATCAAATATAATTTCCCTATAATTTTAACATGGTACCATGCTTCATCAGACATCAGTAGATAACAATTCGCAATATTAAATGACGTACCATGCTGGAAAAGTAATTTGCGACAGTTATCGCGTAAACTCCAGTAGAAAGTACACAATTTCAGTATTTAAACAAAAACATATATACACATATACATATATATATATACATATATGCATTGGCGGATTCACCTTAGGACAAGCTCGGGATTTTTGTAGTGAAATTTAGTGTATTTTTTATTATTTTGTAGTGAAAAATTAATTTTTAATGATATTTTAATGCGTTTTAGTGTATTTGTGTCCGAGCTTGATCTCAAACTCACTGTCCGAACTTAGTTGTGTCCGGACTTAATTGAACATCTGAATCCACAACTGCATATATATATATAGATGAGATAGGCTAGGGTGCTCCATGGAGCACCAAACCCCTAATGCTCCACATCATATCTCCAATTTTAAAATTCCAACGACCGATCCGAACCATTGAACATGATCTACATATTGAAATCTACTTGGAGATTGAATTTTACATTTTTTGGAATTTTTTTTGCTATTTTTTAGAGAGGTAGAAAAATTGCAACTTTTGTTGGTCCAGAAACCGTTGGATTAGCAACTTTTCTACCTCTTTAAAAAAATAGCAAAAAATTTCAAAAAATTGTAAAATTCAATCTCCAAGTAGATTTCAATATGTAGATCATGTTCAACGGTTCGGATCGGTCGTTGAAATTTTCAAATTGGATATAACGAATGTGGAGCACCCTAGCCTTTCTCTCTCTCTCTCTCTCTCTCTCTATATATATATATATATAGAATTATGCTACTATGCTTTGTAAAGCGCGGCAAAACGCGCGCTTTGCGATTCTGGACCATTGAATTGCACTTTGTGATTTGTGTCAACATGATGATCAAAGATCCAATGGTTTCACAATCGCAAAGCGCATGTTTTGTCGCGTTTTGCAAAGCATAGTAGCACAACTCTATATATATATAAACATATATATATACATATATATTCCACATACCAGATCTTCTCCCTCCTCTTCTTCATTTTGCCCATGGTATATCTCTGAAACAACATGGAAGACATCCGAAGGGGGGGGGTTCGCAAGATCAAATTGAGCACGCCGATCAACACCTTGACATCAGAAGGGGAAGGGAGAAGCCGTAGAAACCGAGGGATGGACGAAAGAGGCGTGGGTAGCGGGGTTCTCGACCGAAACCGCCATGGGAGGAGGAGAGAGAAGCCTCGAGCTCTAATTCCCTCGCAATTCAAATAGAAAAAAGAGGCAACGATTGATAATTCCAGGAAGCTTTCTTTCCAATCTCAAATTTCAATTCTTTTGTTGGGGATGGGATCGAAATCTATTACCAGAGCAGAGTGCGATGGAGCCATGGTGGGGCAGGAAAGGAAATTCGATGGATATCAATCCTCCGGCGTAGCGTATTTATGGAGGAGTAAAAAGGTATAGAGAAACTTGGCTGGTGTCGGTTTGATTAGGGCTCGACAATGTAAAGGCCCAATTTGGCCCATGTCTTTACGAAATGGTTCAGCGGGTCTAGTTAATATGTGCGATTTTTTTAATAACAAAAATTAAATTAATTAATTATAAAAAAACAGAAAGAGTTGTTGAAAAGCTCTAAACATAGAAAAGACCGGCGTTGCAAACACCGACCTTTCAAAAAAATAAAAAAACTAGTGTTGCCAACACCGATCATTGAAATTAATCAGAAAACTGCCGTGACAAATGTTTAACCAAAACAAAGTCAATGGCAATTTTTTATTTTTTTATTAATAAAAATATTAATAATTTAATCCAAAGAAAATGTTATATTTAGATTATTTTATAACAACTTCAGCTATGCTCGTTGGAATTGTAAATAGTTTATTTTTATCGTCGCAAGCAATTGAGTTGTAGGTATTCGAGTATACTTCCATTGCGTCATTTTTGATTTGCAGTCAGAGAAACAAGTGATTCAAAATTAATTCAGGCGCAAACTCATTATAAAAAATGACTAATTAAGACAAAAGTTGAAGATGGAGTCAAATTTGAGATGTACATTCCTCCGACTACAAATCAGACTCGATGTGATGGAAGCAAACTCGGATATCTACAGCTCGTGGCTTGCGACGTTAAAAAAACTAATTACAATCCCAACGAGCGTAGTCGAAGTTGCTACAAAAAATATTAAAGTATGGTTACCATTTTTTCTATATTTTGGTTGCTGATAGAAGTTTTACTAACCCAAGTTGTTAAATAGAGGTTGTAAGTATACAATCGTCTATTGTAGTACTTAGGATCGAATCTACAGGGATAAGTCGAAATTAGTTATCAAATTCTAATAATTCTAATCTAAGTATGAAATTAAAAACAAGTAAAAGTTTGGTGTTTGATGTTTGATGTTATGCAATTCTTAGATTAAGTAAATCAATTAACAATTTCAAGAATTAAGATGAGAGGCTTAGGTTTTTAGGGTTTCTATCCACTTGTTTATATCTACTTGGTCATTTAAAGGTTTGTTTTTGTATTAAGGAGGCGCAATTAGCAAGTTTGGTACTAAGGGATATTTATATGTTAATACCATATCTAAACTAGAATAATTTTCACCTTTTGGTACTTGATTATCCTAGTCTAAATTCATTAAGTCCTAATTGCCTTAATCTACTTAGACAATTGCAATTCACCTCTCGATACTTGGTACAATTATTCAATTCAATTAAGTTGGCCTATAGATGACAATCGTCACGTTTCGGTACTTAGATTACAATCTACCTTGTTACTTGTGGTCGGGATCTAACAATTCAATTTCTCAATTACAACCATTAAATCCTAAGTATGCAATTTGATTAAGATCACAATAAGCAATAAAAATAAGCACAAGCCATAATAACAAAAACAATGATCAACATATCATTATACTAAGTAAGATACAAGCCAAGTTTCAAGTCTCCCTAAAAACCTAATGGAGAATTAGCCCTTGATGACCATGAAAATACAACTAAGCAAGTAAAAGAAAACAAGAGAAGGAGTAGAAGAATAAACCAAAGTGATGATGAAGTCTCTAATGGCCTTCTCTTCTTCTTCCTTCTTCTTCTCTTTCTTCCCCAAAATCTCTCTCTTTCTCTCAAAAGTGTAATGGAAAAAATTATCTCTCTCAAAGCATGTCCTAAACAGATCTGAACCCCCCTATTTATGCATGAATACACGAATCCCAAAATAACCTCTAATAAACTTCCCAAAATAAAACTGAACTGCTCTGCCGACCTTGGTTACGACCGTAATGATGGGTCATTACGGTCGTAATTAGTGCTAAAATGGGCAGAGCGTGCTAAGAATATGGTTCCGGTATCTATTCTGGGAATTGGCGATTTTGGTTACGGCCGTAACAAGGGTCATTACGGCCGTAATAGACAAAAAAAGTAGAAAACAATCTTGTTGAAATTTGGAGAGCAATCCACGCAAAACTTGAGAAATAATTTAGAGGAGAATCGAAAAACAATTCATGTATGAATTTGATTCAGATTCGGGTTGGATCTCGAGTTGGATTTCATCATACTCTACGGGTCAGTAAAGCTTGACTTTACTAGCTTTGATGCTGATGAAAGTTTGCAAAGTGGTTCTAATGGTGGATGTGGTTTGAGCAGTAGCAATGGTTGTGGCGAATTTGAAGCAGGAGCATGTGTAGGTGGTAGTTTAGACTCGACTAGTTCATAATACTCACTTTGGTTCAAACTCGCATGGCCCTTTGTTTTTTAATTCTCGATGGAACTCTTCGAACTCGAGATATTTGATGGCTTGTCGATGAGACTCATTGAACTCGAAATATTCTATGTTCTCTCGTGATTCTTGTGAAAAATCTTTGAACTCGAGAAACACTTTGATGCAAAATATATGCTCCCCAGGAACGTAATGGTTCTTTACGAAAATTCTTCCCAAAATTGAAATATTTTCTTTATTTAAGTATTGACACTACAAAAAAAATGGTTTCCACATCAGGTCTTTTGAGGCTTATACATCGATTATCTTTCGTTGTAAATATATGAGTTGCAAAAGGTAAGTGAAAACTCGTCATGGATATAGGATGCACACTCTGCTTTTCTTCAGCCAATCTACATCACTTCTTGTTATTTATTTTTACTCGGAAGATTTAATATTTTTTTACTCGCCGGCGCCTTTATGACTTGATATGATTTGATATTGTTAGAATGGAGCTCTAAGGTCAAGTGCTAGTGCAAAAGCAATTTTAACAATTACAATTCAAATTCTTGGACCTTAATCACCTAGCTAAATTCACGAGTAAGCAAGTACTAATAAAAATTGAGCAAATCAAGATAACAAAGTGCAAGTATAGTAAAGAGAGTAAACAACAAAGGGAACACAAGAACTCGCAATGTAACGTGGTTTGGCCTACAAATAAACTAGGCCTACATCCACGGACTCTCGGAACCAAAACCTCCTTTTGGGACCGATTCCACTAAGCAATAAGTGTTCTTTATAATTGCGGAACCAATCTTTGGTTTCTTCTGACATAAACAAACCAATCTTTGATTCCTTAATCTATGCAAGGGGCTACACCACTCTACAAGGTAAAAGATCTGATTGACTACACAATTAAGGACACGGATGCACTACTTGACAACTGTGGTGCACAAAAGGCTAGAAACTAGCAAAGAAAAGAAGTGTTCTCGGATTAACAATTAGACAATAGAAGCTATCCTAAGTCTCTCAGGTTTAGGCAGATGTAGGAGAAGGCTATGTTGCTCTTGTTGGTGCTCAATTGAATGCTTGAAAGCTTGTGGGGGGTTTCATATCTCTTCCAGGTTTGTATCCTCAATGTATATATAGATTGACACTTCTTGGATTCTTGGAGTCTTGAAAATGGCCTAAAGCGTTACAAATCTCTGTGACGCGTTACAAAATCTGTTACAATGGGTTGGCAAGGCATTACAACGCCTCTCTAATGCTAATGCATGGCTCTGGAAATCCCTTCTCTGCTCAGTTTTTATCCTTCTAACTCGTTATGACGGGTTAGGCACCCGTTATGACGGATTGTACACACGTTGTGACGGGTTTGTGAAGCGTTACAACAACGCTTGGCTCTGTGAATGCCATCTAAGCTTGCTCATGATGTTTTGAGCATGTCTTTGTAAACCTAGGCGGCCTAAATTGTGACTTATTTTTGGCTTAATTAAAATTCGGAGGTCCTAATTGCAATTTTCACTAATTCAATTTCAAGAGATAATAGCTCAATTCACTAATTCAATCAATTTCAATTCGCACAAATACACTTCTACCAAGCAATTACACAAGCAATTCACTTCATTTCCCTAATTGCACCATTGAAGCTCAAATTCAACTAACAATTCTCAAACACAAGCAATTAGCACAATTGAGTTTAAAGAGTGTTAAGGGAAAGAAATGCTTAGTCGCGTGTTGACGGAGTTCGACTTGCACGACGACCTCGCTTACGTCTCCGGTTCCCCGGTGCCCCCGCTTCTTGTGGTAAAAAATTCGACCTGCTTCATTAACAAATATTTTGAGTACAACCGCGGAATCAAATCTCCTTTACATACTTCGGTAATAATTGGACCCTTAATTAATCAAACGGTTTACTAATGGAAAGTAGAGAAATATATGGTAAAACACTAAATTAATTGCACAAGCTAACTCTCAAAAATCACTATAACGGATTAGCTAAATAAAATGAGGAGGCTTAGTAACAAGTTGGAACAAGCTTTAGAGTGCTATAATGGTTGTTGATTTTAGAGTTTTAAAAGCTTTAGTTTCTATTAATTTGCACGGAAGAAGATGGTCCCATTTATAGGTTCTGAATTCTACAAAAAGTTAGGTCTTCGGGACATAGCGTTATAACGCTATCATGGGTGAAGAAAAAATTTTGTGACATTGGACTTGTATTTTTGTGAAGTTTTAACTTTGTTATAACGCCAAGTCATGTGTAAAATTTAGCGTTATAAAGCCATCCCAAGTCAAGACAAAATTTTGTGACGTTTGAAATTTGATCTAGCATTATAACACCAAAAATAACTTTATAACGCAAAACCAGAAAATTCCAGTACTTAGAAAAATTTGGCAATTTGATCACCTTGGCGTTATAATGCCTGAGCTGGCATTATAACGCCAAGTCTCTGAAAAATATGGTTGAAAATTTTGCTACTAATCAAAATAACATTTTTGAACAAATTAAAATTATTTTTATAATCTTAGACAATATTTAAGACATAATCTTGAACATTTGAATTTTTATTTGATCATTTTCTATTTTAAAACTTGATTTCAAAATCTAATTCAATCTGGCGTTATAACGCCAGACTTGGCGTTATAACGCTAGAGTTCAGGACTTAGCCAAATTTGACCAAGTTTCTGACTTAGCGTTGTAATGTCAAGTCTCTGGAACTTGGTTTTGAAAATTTTGCTACTAAGCCAAATAATGTTTTTGATGAAATAAAGTTTTTATTCATAAACTAAAATGTTATTTAAGACATATTCTTGAAGTTTTGAATTTATTTCATTCTTAATCTATTTTAAAAAGCCATTTGAAATTTTCAGCTTTCTAACATTATAACGCTGGTGTTGGCGTTATAACGCTAAGTGTGAATGTGCTTCATACTTGACAATTTTCGTGATTTAGCACTCTAGCGTTATAATGCCAAAGATGGCGTTATAACGGTAATGTGTATATTGTTCTGAATTTTACTAATTAACTCTCAATTTTAAATAGCTAAAGTTCTAGAGATTAAACCTAATTAACTCCTATCATGTCTTGAATTCTTAAGTGATGAACCTAGGCGGCCTAGGTTATGACCAATTTTCGGCTTAATTAAACTTACAAGGTCCTAATTGCAACTTTGACTAATTCAATTTCAAATGACAATTGCTAAATAAATTGATTTTACAACCCAATTGAAACACTTCTCAAATGCAAATAACCAACAATCAATTAGAGAAGTGTGTATATCAATGTGGCTTAACCAAATTTTAATTGCGGAAGCGTAATACCAATTAATCAATATGTTCCAAATAATTCTAATTAGCAATTCAATTAATTTTCCAATTGGCAAACTCAATAAATTGTATAGCAAGTAAAGTAAATAGAGAAGAGATGATAAATTGCAAACAAAGCAATCATGCACAAGAGACACCGATATGATAACGAAGTTTGGCTATTGACGAGCCTACGTCTCCGGGACTCCCGACCCCCTGACGAGGTAACAAGGTCGAGCCGTTTCCACTAATCAACAAGAATATCCATTACAAGCTTGAACTTGGTCTCTTTACACACAAAGGTAGAGAACCAAGCCAAAAGATGCACAAAGGCTAAAGAGAAATATAAGAGAATGGTCTCCTAGTCACACTCAAGAAATTTGGCTAATTTAGAGTTGATGAACTTGAGAGATTTAGAGCAAGATCTAGAGCTTTTTAATGGTCAATAATGGCTGCTATAATGTTTTGAAATGATAGGCTAGGTCAAGGGAAGAGGATACAACCCTTCCGTATTTATATCGGATGAGATTAGGGCTTGAAAACGCATCAAATACCCGAACCGTCGTGTGACTGTTGCCAACCGTCACTGACTGTTGCCAACCGTCACTGACTGTTGCCAACCGTCACTGACTGTTGCCAACCGTCACTGACTGTTGCCAACCGTCACTGACTGTTGCCAACCGTCACTGACTGTTGCCAACCGTCACTGACGGTTGCCAACCATCGTGTGACGGTTGTTCCTGGAAATTTTGGGCAGAAAAATGGCTTCTGAACCGTCACGGACGGTTGCCAACCGTCACCGACGGTTTGTGTTGTTCGCGTAATCTTCAGTTCTTGAAACAACCATAACTTTTGACCCGTAGCTCCGATCGAGGTCATTTTTGAAGGCTTGGAAAGGTTTCTAAAGTTTTCCTTCTCAAATTTTGCATTCAACTAATACAATATTGATGCTTGTTCTTGAAATATGCTTGCTCCTATTTTGCATCTCCAAGTTTGCTAAAACGTTCCTACATAAATTCTAAAACACAAAGCACGATAAAATTTAAGATAGTTTTGCAAATCGACAAACACAAAGAAATTGTTAGACACAACATTGAGCTCCTAATCTCCCTTGGTTTAATCTCTTGCTCATTTGATCTTCCTTCAATTACCTACCACATACGCAAATCTTGATGAGATTTAAACGTTGTTTTGCAAATCAATAAACTTGAGAAATTGTTTGAGGCAACAGTCTCAACTTGTGTTAAGCATGTTTGAGTCTTTGCATCATTATGTTGTACATGTGTTAACATGCATCTCAACAAAACTCAATTGTGCAAAGTTAGTACTTACTTATTTTACAAATTGTAAAACAAGAGATGAGTTTAATCCAACACTTTTCACCTATACTCATTGTGACCCGCAATGGCTCCATATATATGCATATAGAAGATAGACTTTCAGTCTGCACTCATCGAGACCCTCAATGACCCTAATTTTATGCATGACGGAGCAATTCAAAAACTGTCTGCACTCACGGTGCCCACAATGGATGGTTTCGAAGCCCAAATTTTCTATTTTTAGCATAAATTTTCAAAGATTTCTTTCCCCATAAATAGATGCTTGCATAATAGATTTAATGTATGGTTTTAGAGAGAAAAATATAGGGTTTACAAGGAGATACAAGGAAAGAGAGAAGAAGGAAGAAGAAGGCATCAGCTCGATTGTGTCTTTTATTGAATTATTAATATTTTGTATTTTAAAATATTAACATCAAATTGTCTGCAAAAATCTGATTAGTCAGTCGCATATTATGATATGTATTTTCTTATATATGAAAATATAAAATACTAAAAATATTATATATATAGGTTTGTCAAACGCACGAGACGATCACGCAAATACCCTCTTGCGTCTTACGTTGTGTTTTACGAGCATAAGGGTATTGATGTTGCGTCTTACGTCACGTTTAAGAAAATTTCCTTGTGTTTGTGTTTGCGTTTACGTTTAGTTAAACGTGCAAAACGTTGAATTGTGTGTACGTTTAAAGTCTTGCTACTAACAGTGCAAAACGAAGCCAAAATATTTATTGAAAAAAAACCATGAAAATAGGAAAAATTACAGGTGAGCTCACATTAACATTAAAGACACGTCAACAATAAATCAAACAAATCAAAACATAAATATATAACATATTTGCATTAAAATTAATTGTTTTATTACCATAACATAATTGTTTACCAACAATAATATTAAGGATTACAAACAAAACCTCATGTAAACTCTATTCAAACACAACAAAAAAACAAGAGTAACCTTATACAAACAAAACAAAAACCTTTGTGAAGACTAATTTTTACTTTTGTTCCACTACCATGGCCTTCTCCATTCGTTGGCATTTTCATCACTAGCACCATCAGAGTCCAAGTCAATCAAAGCATCCCAATCAACTGAACCTGAACCTGAACTCGAACCTGAACATGAACCTGAGGTAGACTCAGATGTGGTGTCCCACAGTTTATTCCTGAAGCCCCTCTTAAACTTCTTCTTCTCCTTGTCCTTGCTGGTGGTGGTGGTGGTGTCATTGCACTTACTGCACCTTTTTCTCTTATTGGTGGATGAAACTTGTGCTGGTGCTAGTGTTGGTACCGATAACAACCAGTCCAGATCCTTGGTCATCTTTTGGAGATCAGGATACATCCAACTCCATGGATGAATATTCTCCAGCAGGATCTGAACGACCTGCCTAGATTTTTCAAGAGGGTCCATCAATTACTGCAAAAACAGTGAATAATGAAACCGATCAATAAGTGATTATACCTTAAACCATAACACAAAAAACAATCAGTACAAATGAAATCCATCAGTTACTTCACATTTGTATCCTGAATCATAAACCCTAAATTCTAAACCTACTCATAAATGATTATACCCTAAACTCTAACACAAAAAACTTAAATTTAACCAAATAATTAAAGCGATCAGTAAATAAATTTAACTGAATAGTGCACAATTACAAAACAATAATTTCCAATTTTGGACTAATAAGTAATAATGGACATTGAACATTATGTTTACATTATTTCAGACAAATGAGCATTGAACATTGAAATGCGTTGTTAAGCAAGCTTAAGAGAAAGAGAAGATGAAATTACCTTGAGACGAGTGACGGAATGAGGGCGTGCTTTAGGAAAAGAGACACGATGTGAGGGCGTGCTTTAGATGAAATTACCTTGTGCAGAAAGTCCTTGATAAGAAGAGGCACGGCATGCTTTAGAAGAAGAAGAGGAAACAAAAAGGCAATATATGTCTAAAAGCATTGAAAAGGCACTATATCAGCATTGTTTAATTACTATCTTTAAATTTTACTCTTCGGAAAGATCGACAGATTAGCTATTTTATTATTTACAACTTTTCAGAATACATTACAATTTTATATAAGTATGATTTTATATACTTTATATATACATGACGTAAGAAACGTTTAAAACTAAACGTAACGAACCATTTGTGTTTAGTTGTGTTTAACTACACGTAACAAAAATCGTTTTCATCTTACGTTTCATTTAACAAACGCAACAAAATTTTCTTGCGTTTAACGGTGCGTCACGACGAAATAAAACATCAAAACGTACAAAACGTGTTGCATTGACAGTCCTAGTTATATATAAAGCTACGAAGTCAGTAAAAATTCTATATAATCAGGGCTTTTATAAAAAGCAGATGAAGTCCAAGATCATTAATGAGTAATGGAGATCGAGTGATTCTTCAATGGACCAGAATTTGCACCGTTTATTTATTTTTTTATTTTTTTTGGAACCAATCAAAACTGTGCAGCGGAGGAAAAATTAAAGCAATACAAGGTTCCATTTTAATCTAAGCGGCTGGACCTCTAAATTGGACGGCGAAAATTGTTTTTTATTCATAGCAGAACTTACCTAATAATATTATTTAAAAAATTCGACCAGGTACATTAACAGCCAAGATTGATATAATTCGAGAAGCTAATACCATGATGCATCTTACAATTGTAAATCATCTTTGATTTTGTGTTATATTCATCCACCTATGTAACAAGGGACCCGGTGCCCTTGAAGATTTCTGTGTATTTGGAATTTTGGTACGTTCCAAATTGGGAACTTAATTCCTTATGCTACTGGTCTTTGGTCAAAATTTAGTCTGAAGCTATTTGGATAAACAGAACTTTTGAAGTCTTAATAAAGGAATAAATTGCCAAACTAGTCAAACTTTATCGAGAGAATTCCGAAGAAAAAATGTTACCAAAGGCCAGAAAGTAATCAAAATAACTAACAGCATCCACTACTACAGAAAAGACTATTATAGCCTCTCTATTACAGCGAACAGACAGCAATGCCGCTATAATAGCTCCAGAGTAGCACCGCAGGTCGGCACTCAGTACTGTCAGGATTCAAATTTCAAAGTGTTACCAGTTTGTACCAGTATCTAGACATAATCTCAATAAGATAATTAGATGGTGTATATAGTTCTCACTTTATTCCTTTTATGCTCAAACCAAACGCTCAGAAAACAACCATTCTTTTGGTTACACAAGTCAAGCTAAACAAATATTAAATAATCTTGAGGCATCTTCAAAATGTGAATCCACCAACTTCTTCCCTTCTATAATTTAATATTGAGTTACCACCGCAAATTCTCTTTTCGTCCCTTGTTAACAGAACCCCTCTATCTTAAGAAAATTATAAAAGAAAATATTGCAGACTATCAAAACAATTTTTTATTATTTATATTAGAAAATCTTTTAATAGAAACTTATACAAAGCTAGCTTAGATACTTATTTCCTCTAAAGAATTCCACTTTTGCAGTGTATTCATACTATTTCTCCCAGGGATGTAACGGTAATATTCCTTCCTCATTGCCTTTACTGGTGTGAATAAAATCAGAGACTTCCCAATGACTATTTTTAATTTAATTAAAGATGGACATCTATTCAACATTTGAAGACAGCCGGAAAATGGAAGAAAAAGGAATTCCAAAGAGAGACCAGGTGAAGTAAAATGACTTGGTTATATTTTTTAGGCCTTTTGAAATTATTGGCCAGTAAGCTGTAAAATACTACAATAAAATAACTTTTTAGTCTTGAAATTATTCTTTTGTGTAGAAACTAAACCATAATGAATTTACTCTTGCAGGAAAAAAAACTGAAATTTAAGGGATCAAAAGCTAGTATTAAAAAATAATCCTTATTTCTACACATGATATACAACAAACTGAAAATAACAGTTAAAACCATCAATGTTCCCATTAATTGCATGAATTAATCAAAATTTGGAATTAAAGAAGTGAATAAAATGAGCCCTTCACATCACATTACAACTGGCTGTGTTATCCTCATTGAAGTACTCAGCAAATACTGTTGGTTGAGAATGAACTGGTGGAGGAGGTATACGCCGGCTCAGTGGTGCTTCATAATAGCCGTTCTCTCCATATCCATATGGAATAGACATGGGGTAAGGGTTATTCATGGAGTAACAAGGTACTGGCACCATTTGATAGTACATAGGTGGAGCATTTGAACTAACCATGTTTGGGTTTATCGTGTGATTTGGAATAGCTGTCACTATCATTGGGTCAATGCTGCTTCCAGCCTTATTCTCCTTTTCCTCTTTGTTATCATCCTTGTTCTTTTGTTTCTGATCATCTTTCTCTTCCTTCTTAGTCTCTTTGCTTTTTTCGGCATCTTCGGGTTTTGATTTATCCATGGAGGCTTTCTCATCCTTTGATTTTTCTTTTTCACTCGAGTCTTTTGATTTCTCAGTTTCTTCTTTTTTGGATTTTTTTGTTTCTTCCGCTGGGATTATTTCAGCGGCCTTTCCAACTTTGGCGAGCCTTTTAAGTACAATTCGCACGTCAAAATTGCCGATTACAGTGAGCTTTGGAAGAGATTGGTGTATTTCTATTCTCAAAACACCTGAAAAACATTTAGTAAATTATTGTTAGTAAACACAGTATCAAAAGTTGTTGGAGACACTGCCAATTAACCATCAAGTACATGAAGACAGATAGACAATACCTTTGATGTCTAATGCTTTCTTCACCTTTCTCTTGCAACCATCACAACAATTCACATGCACCTTGAAATCAACCCTCTGCACAGAATGTGAAATTCTGAGTTAGATAGAGAGACAGAGATGCGCAATTGGTACCATTATAGGTGGTAGTACCAGTATGCACAATTGGTACCATTAGAGTTTATTACAGTGCTACAGAGAAAGATGCAGTTAATTACCTGTAGTTCCTCTTCAGCTTTGGCCATTTATTGTTGGTATTTGGTAGCTAGAGAGACAGAGAGAGAGAGTCTGAAGTCAGAGATGGAAACTGTTATGAGGTGAGGTATGCTTCACAGCTTCAGTGGGTTTCCTTGCATGGTCTTATATACCCACAATATGGTGGGGCCATTTTGGGAATATATCTGCTTTATTTAATTGGAAATTTGGAAGAAGAATTGGAAGGCTGGAACCTGCCTTGAGGTTGCAAATATACCCTATTGAGTCTTGTCGTCCATAACTCCATATTGCAATCAAGTCCCCACCATATATCCAGAGATTTATAACATCATTATTTGTATAATCCAAAATTTGTACAGTCATTAGCCACATCAATTAAAGAAATATGAAACTAGTTTCATGGAAGCATCGTCTGGCTGTTATAAATATTTGAGCAGTATACTCTTGTTCACTCAAATTTTGTTATATATTGTATGTATCAAGAGATTTGGTTTGATAAAGCAAATTCTAACGAAGCATTTCAAAATGAGTTTTAACCATATAATAAAAGAAAACAAGGTCACAAATGAAAAACTAAAAATAATTAGTTACATATTTTAGACAAATGTTATAGACAGAAGAAAATTTCCTAACCCCAACCTTAATCAGACCCTGATAAATGATAGGTAAGGTTATAATATCATTATCAGGAAATTTTTCATCAGAAACAGCAATTCAATCAAATTAACATTGACAAATGACAATCCGTATTATTTAGAAGTATTAAAGGACTCATCCTTAATATAAATATAAAATGCATCGACCGAATAATCTGACCAATCGAATTACAACCAAGAAGATAAACTGAATTTTAATTCTTTTAAACTCAAATTAGTTTGCATTCAATTTGTAAGTAGTAACGCAAGAAAGAACTGATAATCTATGTACTAATCTGTGGAATATCTAACACTAGCTAACAATATCATATATTCCCTTATATATTTCGATTATGAACTCAAATTAATATGAAAACTTCAATTAATAATCAATAACAAAATTACTAATAGAAGATCAATGTGTAATTCTAATAAATTCAATTTATGTCATTCTTATTGTATGGCAAATTAAAGCTCATAGACTACCATTCTCTTCTTCCCTATCTTCATCTAGCTTTCTATTGGAATTAGTACACTCTGATGTATGGGGACCTTCTCCAATAAACTCTTCAAATAGTTTTCATTACTACATCATCTTTGTTGATGATTTATCTCGATTCACTTGAGTTTATTTTATGATGTATAAAAGTGAGGTCATAAAAATTTTTGCTTCTTTTAAAATACAAGTTGAGAATCTTCTCTTCATTCAAATTAAAATTCTAAGAACTGATAGTGGCACCGAATACAAACTCATTCTTACTCATTTTTCACAAATCACTCATCAAACATCTTGTCCATACACACCTCAACAAAACGGACTTGCCGAAAGGAAACACCGTCATATCATAGAGCTCTTTATTGCTATGATGACTCGAGCCTCTCTACCTCCCAAATTTTGGAATGAAATGGTCTCCAATGTCGTTTACCTAATAAATAGATTGCCTTCTTCATTACAATCTCAAATACCATACACTTCACTCTTCAACAAACAACCCGATTATTCTTTTCTATGGACTATTGGGTGTTTTTGTTTTCTCTATACACGACCATACAATGCCAATTAGTTGGAACCACGAGCTACTCCTTTCCTATTTCTTGGCTATGCTCTTACTCAAAAAAGTTACAAGTGTCTAGATCTCTCGACACAACAATTGTACATCTCACGACATGTCCAATTTGATGAAAGTACATATCCCTTTCAAACTTTAACCCCTACTGGACCTACTGGATTGCAAGAGAATTTTTTTCATTTTGGTATGCATCAAAATCGGCCTTCTGACACATCTGGCAACACTGTTTGGCAACCATCTCCAGCCCAACTCGAGACAACTGGCCCAACACACAGTGATGGCTTTCCTTTGTCACAGCCGAATGATGAGGCTACTCCAAATCCAGCCCAATACTCTCCAACAGATTTGCAAAATCCATCCCAAACAGCTCCTTCCACTGAGCACAGCCCATCCTGGATCTCGCCTGCTCGAATTTTAAATTCTGCCCCTGACCGCCCGATCCCTTCTGATCGGGTTCCTTCTTCTCCCTCTCTCGTATTCTGACCCAGCACCACCATGTCCTGATGATTCTCTGGCTGCTCCATCTTCTCATAAAATTCATACTCAGGACACTCATTCTATGATTACTCGAACAAAAGACAATACTCGCAAGCCTCGTGTGTTTCCTAATTTTGTTGCCCTATCTACTACCCGAGACATTGAACCTACTAACTTTGGACAAGCAAATACAATTCCCGAGTGACGATAGGCTATGGCAACCGAAATGGATGCACTAGCTCAAAATCAAACATAGACATCGGTTCCTCCTACACCTGGGCAAAACATTATTGGTTGCAAGTGGGTATTCAAGATCAAACGAAACTCGAACGGTTCAATTCAACGTTACAAGGCACGACTCGTTGCTAAAGGTTTTAATCAAGGAGAAGGCATTGATTATCAAGAGACATTCAGTCCAGTAGTCAGACCTACAACAATTCGAGTTATATTAGCCTTAACAGTCTCAAAAGGATGGTTGATTCAACAATTAGATGTCCAAAATGCCTTCCTTCACGGTGATTTAAAAGAAAACTGTTTTCATGACTCAACCACCGGAGTTGGAAGAAAAATCTCGGCCTAACCATGTATGCCTTCTCTCCAAATCTCTCTATAACTTAAAACAATCTCTCCGTGCATGATTTCAGAAATTGAGTGAAGAACTATCTTTTGGCTTTCAATCCTCATCTTATGACCCTTTCATCTTCACCGCCACCCACCAAAGCCATACTATTATTATTCTTGTCTACGTTGATGATATTATCATCACCTCCTCTCATAGGCAATATCTCATTGCATATCATTTCTACATTCAAAATTTGCTATCAAGGACTTAGGCTCCCTTCACTATTTTCTTGGTATTGAAGTACAATGAACAAAAAACCGAGATGCATCTTTCTCAACATAAATACATCATTGACTATACTCAAAAAGGCCAAAATGCAAGACTCCAATCCTTGCTCCACACAACTTTCTACTTCTCATTCTCTCTCCAAGTTCGATGGCACCAATTTTGAAGATCCTCATTTGTATAGGAGCATTGTAGAAGCTCTACAATATGCAACCATTACACGACCCGATATAACCGTTGTCGTGAACAAAGTCTCTCAATTCATGCACTTCCCAAAAACAACTCATTGGGATGTCGTAAAACGTATACTCTGATACCTCAACGGTTCTCCTAGTCATGGTCTTCATTTTACACCTTCTACATCATCGACTATACATGCTTATAGTGATGCCAATTGGGCGGGTTGCATCGACGATCGAAAATCTACTTCGGACTTTTGCATCTTTCTAGGCTCAAACCTCATCTCTTGGAGTGCAAAAAAAACAACAAATTGTATCCTATTCTAGCACATGAGCCGAGTATAGAAGTCGCGTTGTGACATGTACTGAACTTCTTTGGCTGCAATACCTCTTGGCCAAACTAAAAATTCATCTCCACAGTCCTCCCATATTATGGTGTGATAATATTAGTGCAACATTTCTCGTATCCAACCCAATGTTTCATGTCTGTACTAAACATGTTGAAATCGACCATCACTTCATTCGAGAACGTGTTAGTTCTAATCAACTCTTAGTACGATTCCTGTGCTCGAAGGATCAACTAGCTGACACATTTACCAAACCTCTCTCTGCTCCACAATTTGAGTTTCTCAGTAACATACTAAAGGTTCTACCGGCACCTTTAGTTTGAGAGAGTGTAATAGAAGATCAATGTACTGCAACTGGCAACACCAACTGTCACAGTCAAATAATCATAGAAATATCAAAGGAGTTCTCCAACAGAATTAATTACAACAGCTAGCTAGGAATAGTAGCTTATAGATACTGATACATCGTAATTGTAAAAAATCAAGAAAGAATCAATAAAAACATTTCCTTGTTCATCTTCTTCCATATTCTATCTCTTTCTTTAATTACTAACTTGATAATGTATGTGTAATTAATATATGTATTATACAATACTATTAACAAAAATATAACCCATTGTCACTCTAGTTAATTTCTTCAATTTTAAAATGAAATAAACAAAACTATGGGAACACTCCTTTTTTTATCTGATCTAGTAACATGGAACGAATTAAAAGATTATTAGTGAAACAGTATATCACGACTAGACAATTGTAGTTCATTAATTGTTACAATAGTTACTCTCTTTTGAATTTTTTTAAGAATTCTATGATATCGGAGATTCGGAGGGGCTCACTTGAAACACGGTACAGTTTTAATACAATTATTTATACATAGGAATATACCTAGACAACTCATTAAACAGTACGAGGGTGTCTAATGCATCGCCTACATGGCTACATCCCTTTACAATTGTGACCTCGTTATTCGTTGTAAGAGATCTTACAAGTACCTTTTTGGAATGCAAAAAATGAATACCAGAGAGGGTATTTTCGTCAGACCAAATCTCAATTTGATTAGCTCTTTAAACAGCTAATCAGAGGTGACGTTACAAGTGTCTAGTGGTGATTGTGCCTAAAATGCCCCGGTCAAAGCATCTATTGTGTGATCAAGATACTTGACTTAGTGCATTTATAGGGGGCATAATAGGTATATCCCAGGAAATTTTCATCATATACCCATGAACACTATTTTAATAATGAGATAATTTTGTCGAAAGGTATTATAACGGACAAAGAAATTGTACCAAAAATATATAACATGTTAGGAGTAGTGCAACACAGTCTAGCATAGAGCAGGGAGAATAAAGTCATTAATCATTTTAATGATCTGTTCGTTTTAAATATTGATTCCTTATATTCACAAATTAATTAATTATATAGTTCTATATCTTTATCTAATTTTTGCCTTGGTGCAACTTTAACACGGTGTATTATTCACTTAAATAGAGGCCACAATCGAGTCTTTCCTTTCATGTTCTTCTAAAACTTTTTTGTTGAATCAATTAATTTTGCTGCTTAGTTGTAAGAAGCCATCCGTCACATGCAGTTATCCAAAACCAGAGGTTTCACAGGAAATTGGTATGCTGATAAAATTATATCATTTAAGTGAATTTGATGTAAAAAAAATAGAATATAAGTTCAGCGAAATAATATTTATAATAATTATTTAAAAGTCACAACAGTTGTGGAAAATTAACTAACAATTGTAACAATTGCATAATAACTATTGCGAAAATTAATTAATAGTTATAATGTTTGTACAATGAATTTTCTAACAAAATAATCAGAATCACCTCTGGGGAAATCGTTGTACAATATTTGTCCTAATAGTTAATTATAATTTTGTTTGGTGTTGTTCTCAGGGGCGGATGTATGTACAGCTAGGAGGCAGCCGACTCCTCTAGAAAAAAATTCGCGAAATTTACATTGTATTTTTATAAAATTCGCCAATTTTTTTTTTTTGAAAAATACGTTCATAAGTTATTTTTTTTAAATATGCTTCATTTTGCACCTCAGAAAAAAATATAAATTTTGTCCCATCCTGACGAAAATTCTGAATTTGCCCCTAATTGCCCCTTTTCTGAATTTACTATATATATTTTCCTTTCATATATGAGAATATGAGATATGTTCTCTAATTGATAATCCCAATTGTGTTAATTAATTAGTACAATTAAATCTTACTATTTTCTAGCTTATCGTCACTCATTTTTTTTTGAGGAAAAAAATATTATCATCCAATTGCACCTCAATGTTTGCACACAATCTCTTCCAATTGGCTTGTTTAAATTTGACGAACAATAACAGCAAATACACGAACCCCTTACAATTAACATCTGATATCAATGACTGAAAAATGATAAGATGTGTGCCTAGGAGACTAGAATACACATGAAACCAGGGACGGAGCTACATAGGTCTGCAAACACCGTTCCTGCAAGTCAGACTGTGTATCAAAAAAATTCAAAATTGACCTTGGATCCGCCCCTGCATGAAACCGATTTTTTTAATAATAAAAATAAAATTAATTAATTGTATTAAGACATAAAAAGCTATTGGAATAAAAATAGACAGGACTGCAGACACCGTCCAATTAAAAAACAATTGGACGGTGCTGACAGATTGCGAACATTGTCCAATTAAAAAAAAAACAATTGGACGGTGTTGTCAACACCGTCCAATTCAAATTTTGAGTTTTTCCAAACTCAGCAAGGTTGAATTTTTATTATTAAAAATATTAATATTTTAATATATGAGTTGGGTTTTATTTAGATAATTTTTTTTAACAACTTCAATTGCACTTATCGTGACCGTAATTACTTTTTTATCATCACAAACCATCAAGCAGTAGATATCCGAGTCTACTTCCATCGCTTGGAGCCTGATTTGCAATCGGAGAAGCGTGCGATCGAAAATTAATTATGACGCAAACTCGTGATAAAAATTACTAATTAAGACATAAGTTGAGATGGAGTCAAATTTGGGATTCGCATTTCTCCGACCGCAAGTCAGACTCGAAGCAATGGAAGTAGACTCGGATATCTACAGCTTGATGGCTTGCGACAATAAAAAAATACTAATTACTATCCCGACGAGCGTAACCGCAATTGCTACAAAGATAGAAAAAATGCTAATCATACGTAATATTTTTTGTAGCAACTTCGGCTACGCTCGTCGAGATCGTAATTATTATTTTTTATCGTCGCAAGCTATCGAGTTGTAGATATTCGAGTCTACTTTCATCGCGTCGAGTCTGATTTGCAGTCGGAGGAATGCGCATCTCAAATTTAGCTCCATCTTCAACTTATATCTTAATTAGTAATTTTTATCACGAGTTTGCGTCAGATTCAATTTTGAATCGCTCGTTTCTCTAATCGCAAATCAGACTCGTTTCTACAATAAAATATTAAAATACAATAAAATATTAATATTTTTTAACAATAAAATATTCACATACAAAAGTTGAATTATTTTTGTAACTGACCTGAAGAAATAAAGTATAACATTTATAACCTTGATCAAATCATTGACATCTAGATGTATGTGATCAAATGTACTTACAATTTTCTTTTGTTATGTTTGAATTTCTAAGTGTCATTCAAATGCATGGGTCTAAATAACACGTCTGAAAGTAAATTATAAAATAGAGTCATTATCTTCAAAGATTTGAATTCAGGATGATAGATGTTATTCTTTATTTTTTTGGTTAGTTATAAAACTATTTCATATTCAAATCAAAAATCAAATAGACGGTATTTGCAATACCATCCATTTTGCATTTATTCTAAACGGTGTTCGCAACACCTGCCTTTTCTAATTTTCGAGCTTTTCAAATACTCTTTCTATTTGAAATGATTTATTTATTTAATTTCCAATAATAATAAAATCTGCAAATGAAATATTACATCTGACACCTCTGATCAACTATTGTCCTGTTTCGTATTTTTTTTCAAACAAATATCGCTCTGAGAACAAAAAACTGTGTCGTAAACTCGTAATGCGTAAAGCGCCAGTCACAAATCAAATGGATAATTCACAAATGAATTTTATAAAATTTTAACGAATTCCAATTTATATTTTTAAATATTTCATAAAGATGAATTTATATATAAAATTTATAAAAGTTCAATAAATTTAAATTTAAGAGAAAAAACTTGCATATCCTATCGGATTATTCAATATCAAACTTTACCAATCACCTGCATTGTATTTCAAAATTATATATAATAATTTTATTTTTCTATTCTCTAGATTCAATTCCACCGATTATCAGTTACCACTAATTGAAGTACGCAGATGTATCAGTATCAGCTGCTCTTTTCGAGAAAGAGCAGGACCCTGCTTTTTTCGATTAGAACCGTTCAATCTAAAACTGATCGCAAAGATGTGAAGGGTAAGGGCAGTATATGTTATGAGATTTCGAATCTGAAAATTTAACGGATACCGTTCCTCAGTTAACTGCGTGAACATGTTAACCGTTCACTCCTGACAGGTTATGACTTATGAATGCCTCTAAAACTATATGTAGCAATGACTTAGTGTCTCTTCGTGTGTTCTAACTCAGCTTGTTGAAATGGAAATCTCTGTATGTGAGTTCAATTTTGTACGTGTCTACGGAAAATATTAATTGATCAATGAATGTTAATAACTATTAATGATCAATGAACGTTAATATGTATATCATTAATTAAAGATATATTATTGATTAACTAAATATTTATTATTGAATAAAATATTAATTATAGTTATTAAGGACTGAAGATATCGGATCAGGACCGATCAGAATTAGAGCTTATAGGACCCGGATTAATAAGGGTCCGTTTTTTTAAAATGAGCTCGGTCCTTAAAAGACCTGATTCTTATTAATTTTTTATTAAAGATCTGGTCAGAATTAAGTCTGACTGAGACTTTACAAGAGTCGGATCGGAGACCCAAGACCTATGGCATATCGCTATGCAGAGGATTCCTGGCGTTCATTCCGGACTACGGAGAGTTCTTCAGGCTCATTGTCAAGTGAAAACTGATGTGAATTCACAAAAGGAGAGTTACCCTTTCATGCGGACAGGATTAATGGATTATCCATCCATTCAATTTTATTGTCTGATGGTTGAAAATCACATGGTCCCAGAATTGAGAGGCATCTTATTATATGCACGGATGTCACTGAAACTATTCTGATTTTTTTAATTTATTCTTTAAGTATCATGTTCTGCATTCATTTGCTACATCTAAGAAAATTATGTGCAATCTATCAAGTTATTTAAATAAGAGATAAAAAGTGTCTATAATGAGAATACAATGTAGTTAACACATCTTATCTGAAAGATAAATAATTGAAGTTAAATATTTCGACGACGTAAATACAAATATAAAAAAATTAATCACAGGAACGTTAAGTATAGAAATAGGTACATAAACACTTGTGGAGTGCAGATAAGGCGTGGAGTGCAGATAAGGCGTGGAGTTGTGACTAACTTTTGTCATTTTCTTGAAATTATCTCTCTGGTCTTTTTTCCCAAGCAAAAACATAATTTCCTCTTTTACCAATAGTTCCTTTGATATGTTGCGTCTCAGTTTCAATTCATTTTTATAGATGATAACTGATAAGTTAAATTATGCATGTATTTATCTAGAGTTAATTGTGTAATTTAAATCAAGTTTAGAGTTATTCAAGGTTCAACAAACAGGTTTTTATCTCAGAAAGAGTTCAAATCACCACATTGCAATGTTTTAAAGCAAAAAAAGATATTTGGAGCAAAATGAACACAAGCAAAGACAATGGAGCAAGCTAGAACGTGCATGGAAGCAATTTGACCATCTGCCAAGTCAATTGCGACCGTAGGAACCTTCATTGATGCCGCAATCAGCCTCTACAAGCCAGAAATAGCCAAGTACAGCTATATTGCGGACGCAAGGTATATCATTGCGACCGCAATATTAGTTGTACCCCACTACATAAAGAGCACAGCCCAATCCAGCTTCATTGCGGGCGCAAGGTATATCCTTGCAGCTGCAATGAATGTTAGCAGAGAGCATGAAGTTCAAGGAAGTTACCACCTCAATATTGTTGCAGCCGCAATAACTGATGTTGGCCCCACAAGAGAACGTGCAGGACTTGACAGTGAGGTGCTAATTCCAACTCCAAGACATGTTGCGGCCGCAATGGAGGTTATTGCCTCTGCAATAAACCTACGCAGAAGCACAAATAGGAAGTTCCAGCAGTCTGTTTTTAAAATTTTGCTTTTCTTTAAATACCAATAGTTATTAGGCAGAACCCAAGCAGTTTTTAGACGAATTTAGCCAGTTACAAGGGTTAGAACTTAGGAAGTTCACAGAAAAGGGAAGAAGAAGAAGAAGAGCTTTCTTGGCGCAATCTCGGTTGTATATCTCATTTCTCTATCTTTTTATTTTGACTTCTATTATGTTTAGCCCCTTAGTCATGTTCCGATTAAGTTGTATTAGAATTTGTTAGAATGTCTTAAAACTCTTGTTATCCTTTTTTGTAATGAAATTTCTTACTTTATTTGCTTTCTATTTTACTTGTGCAATTTCATGAATTGTTATCTTAGGATTTAGTTCTAGACTTTAACCATAGAAACATTGCAATTAATTGGCTAAGTATCGAGAGGTGACACTAATTGATTGTTTATCTTATGACTTGATTGCTATATGAATTGTTTTATTTCAAGATTTGATATTTGCAATAGAGATATTGAATATTAGATCTAGACCATAGAAAATAGGATAATTAACGAACTAAGTATCGAGAGG
>CAXKVX010004543.1:0-24916 GCA_964058865.1 Eleocharis quinqueflora
TAACGCAAGTTATACAAAATGACCAAACTAATGTGCAACATTAATTAGGAAGAGGAAGGCATGCTTACAGTCTTGGCAGGACATTGCCAGCATGCTGAACAAGCTCATAGAGGTCTACAACAGAGCAGCTGCCACGAGTTGTCTCCTCCCTGAAGAACATCTCCAGCTTCCTCATCTCATCAAATGCTCTCATGTCTATGATAGAACCATTAAAATTTGTGAATCAACATCGCAGTAAGCTTCTATATTGAGAATAATTAATTTATCGTACTACTGAGGTCAAACATTGATGTGCAACCTTCACTTAAACTCCCCCCAACTGGTAATGGTCATATGGTATTAAGTTCTTCGTTTCAGTTTTTAGACCTTTTTTCTTGTTTTGCCTCTGCTTGGGGTCAGTGAAAGCTGAAAAGTGAGATTTGCATGAAAGTCCCTGCAAGAAGCAACATAGAGAAGCTTTGCGATTGCTGAAGCTAACGAGTTTAGTACTTTAGTACCATTGCACATGACCAGACATGAGCCAAGCCGAACAAAATTAAAAGCTAATGATAGACCAAACATTCTCCTTTTACAAAAAAAATAATTAAGTAAAATGTAATATAATACAGATTAGAACCACTTACAAAGCTCGTAATATTTGTGTGGGGAAAGGCGGGAGGTCCGAAGCTCTGAAAGCATCTGTGCCGAAAACTTGAGAGCATCCTTTAGATTATTTGAGTCCTATTAATTGAGATGATAGACAAGATAAGAATTTTGCAAATGCTAATAAGTGCTTCTTTTGCAAAACCTACAAGTTAATTGGCATTGCATGTCACTCCCACGTATCAGACAGTACTGCAATATCATTGCATTCTGTAATGACATCTACTAGAAGCTATATTTCATTCCATAACAAACAGGAGGTTGCTCATTGCTGTTATCAAGTACCAGTGGTAGACCAGTACGTACAGGCCAGTAGTGCATCATCTTAATCAATCTCCAAATTGATTTTTCTTTTAGGAAAAATGTTATATTATATCCATATTTTGTATTCATTACTGATGGACCAGGAATTCCTGAATTAACAAAAATATATTTCTCTGATCGTTGAACTCCGAATCCCCTGCAAGTTCTAATTCGACTATTCGAGTGTGCTTATAAATCCAGGATTCAGATCGCCACACAACGTGGAGACCTCGTAGTCTTGATCAGAGCAATAGATAATAGGACAATCTGAGGTTAGGGTTAGGAATAGTAGAGCTTACGAGAGCACGGTGCATGTAGTAGGCGTTTTGCTGGACGCCGGCGATGCCCTCGGCGAGCCACTTCTCCTCATCATCCGCCACCGTGTCGGCGTGCATCTTTGCTTCCTCACGATGATCGATCTATCTAGCTCTATTCGAATCCGAGATCTCTCTATTCTATATCAGGAATGGAATGGTGAAATCGTTCCTTGGTAGTATCTGTTTGTCTAATGTCTATGATTGTTGCAGTAAATCTGGATGCACTGGTGCGTGGAAATGTTGTAAACTTGTAATTGAGTAGTTTATTAATGGTTCTTATTTCCTGTTTTCGGTAATTTTTTTGGTCTGGAGAAGAATATATTTTGGTTGTTGCACAGAAGAGTTGACAAGTTGGGGACCGGTATCATCCGGGAGAGAATTTTTTTCCTCTCCGGAGAGTAAAGATAGATGTGAACGAATTGTTACGTGTTTATGCTTGAAAATTAAATGTTATGATAATTTCTCATCATGATCATTATCTTTCTTTAGATCGATTAATAATTACATGAAATTCAGTATTGTCATATTTGTAATGCAAGATAAATGGCAATTTGAAATCTTATTTAAAAATATGTGTTTAATCATGTAATTAACTGTCATGATTTAATTCTTAGTTCATAATTTTATAATCTATTCAAAGGCTTTGACAAAAGAACTCTAAAATGACTTCATTAATTTTATTTTAACCAATAATACTATTCAATATGAGGCTCCGAAGAGAGTAGTCAATACTGTTAGGTATTTTGGTATTATGCACAAGTACAAATGAGCCATTTTGTCGCTCTGCCGATGGGTCCAAGTGATATACATACGTACTAGTGACCAGGCTAGTCAAGTGACGGAGGTGAGTAACAAGACAGACTACTTAAGTATTAAGCCTCAAATGCTCTTCTAGACATCACTAGCACGTAGTTTCTCATTACTTTTCTTTATGCACTTTATTTTATGTGTATCAACAACTACTTAATGTATTAATCCTCCGAATGGAAAAAATAATAATATGTTGTTAACGCACATCCTTTTACCTTTCATGGATCATCTTGCTCGCAATTTTAGTGATATTGTACGGAAGCGAACAATATCGTTTAACAAGATGAGGCATGTACTCCTAATTGCCTTTAAATAGATTAAAATCGTGTAAAAGTCTACATTATGACGTATCCTTAAAGGAAACTACTCGTCCTTAATATATATATAATTTTATCAACTAATAAAGACTTTAAATTAGATTGAACCAATTTTTCTATTGTTAATAAAATACATATATATATGTTACAAAAAATATAGACTTTAAACATATTTCGTATTTACTAAAACCTTTAGAAATTACTAGATATCATTATACAATATTTTAATCTTAAATATGATTCTTTTAAAATTCAGCAATTTTATCTTCTCTTTTATTAGTATTTATGCAAATTATAGATAATAGCTAAATTCTATATTAAGATAAAAATAGTATTAATTTTTGTAGACAAAATTAATTGTAATTATATATAATACAATTATATATATCTTAATTACAATTAATTTACAATTACTCCTAATTAACAAAAAAAAATCTGAAAATGACACAATAAACCTGTCAATCCAATGTTTGTACCATTTTCCAGAGTCATTACGGCCGCAATACAGGCCTTTGCGGTCGCAATATATCATGTCAATTCAATTTGTTCTCTGGATATCCAGAAAACAACATAATTTTCATTGCCTTGCGGCCGCAAGACACATGTCAATTCAGATTTTCAAGTTTCCAAAGCACAGCACATTACCATATAGTGTTACGGCCGCAATGGAGATCTTTGCGGCTGCAATAGAGCACAATTCAAGTCAAATTTTCTTTATTTTGGAAATAAACCATTCTGGAATTATCTATTTCGAATTTATGACTTAAATTGTTGCATTTTTTAAAAATCAACTTTATTTGTCCAAATAATTATTCTTATTGATAAACACACAATTTGAATAATATCAATTTAAATAAGCATTAAAAGCGAGAAATTCAACAAAATTCAAATTTTTAGTTTAAAAATACCCAAAATAATTAATTAACAACTCAAGAAAGCCAAAAACAATATGCAACAATTAATTTCGATATTTTCCAGTAAATTACCAAATTCCAAACACCAGCAACGGAGTTTACTCTGATATCACTTGTTGGACTTAGTTTGGTGCAATTCATTTAGTACAAGCCAAAATACAAAATCTCTAAATTACGAAAAAACAACAATTGCAACAAATTGAATAACCTCCGTGCTACGTGTTCGGAATAAATAAAACGAGAATGCGAAAGCGATACTTATCTTCCACCCCTACGGTCTCTCTTGTACGCTTGTCCTTTCAACGGAGTCCTTCTAGCGGTGGAAGTTTGATGTGGTGCGCTAGTGATTCCATCCACATTTATCCCGGTGCATTTCTTTTCTCCAAAATCACGAACAAAATGGAGTATATATTTTAATGAAATAAGATAAGTGACTATGCACAACACATGTGTCTTTTGTTGATAACCAAGAATTTTCTGTTCAACGGAACGTTATAAATGGATGGAGACCCAACGCTATTTATAGATGCGTTAGTGTATCTTGGAAGATGCCAAATTAATTATCAAATATTTGAAATTATATTCTCTCCAATTGTTTTCCAAATGCTAATATTCACTTATGTAAATATTTCTACGAATTTGGTATGATAGCTATAATATTCAATTAGAAAAGATAACGGTATATCTAGATAGTCAAAATCTGCCTTGGAATAGGTCTCTTGCGGCCGCAATAGACTTGGCACAGAATCTGCGAATTCTCTTGCGGCCGCAATGAGGGTTATTGCGGTCGTAATATATCTTTATAGTCCATTGCGGCCGCAATATACTTGTATTTGTGTTGTTTTGCTTGGGTTTTGATCCACTTTGAGTTGGCTTTAGTCCAAACAATATTTCTGACTTTACACTAACACTAATATATAGTTTAATGAATCATAATTGGTCCATTAACAATTATAATTAATTTACTTAAATTCTATATGCATTCGTGCCCAAAATCGTAGTGAAATACATATAATGCCACTAAATATCAGTTAATCACATTATTTAGCATATCCATATATTACTCCTCTTAATATTAGGTGTTAGTATGTGACACATAATAATCATATAACACGTAGTCCAAACTTTATTTATTGGAATTGATGTCTCAATTCCAATAGTTAGAGCTTTCTTGGCCTGCTTTGGGAGCATAAAGAAGCTCAAGAAATCTTGTGAGAACCTCCTCGACATCCAATAGGGAGCTATCGAGTCCACGAGACAATACATCGACCGTTTCTTGGAAGCAACAAAGAGTGTGAAAGGTTATGATGACAGGGTAGCTATACTAGCTGTGCAGCGAGGACTCAAGAAGGGTAATTTGCGATTCGAGGCTCACAAATCGCAATTCGCGATGCTCCAAGACTTTGTGGCCTTTGCTGGCACCTATATTCAAGGGGAAGAAGATGCTGCATCTAGCGGGGAGGATGAAATCTGAGGAGAAACCCCCAGATGAAATCCTCCGGCAATTAAAGTACGAAGGCATTATCCAGTTTTCGCCTCCATTGGAAGTATTTGAAGTCAAGGACAACATGAGTTATTGTGAGTTTCACAATAATGTGGGGCATCACACTCGTGATTGTTTGGCTCTGAAGGATGAATTGAAGCGTTTAGCACGAGACAAGGACATGTGGCAGTTTTTCCAAAAGATTCGTTAATAATAGAGTGGAGAGAAGGCCACATATAGGGTTCAAACAACCATACAACAAAAATAGACAACCGTACCGAGCAACACTATACAACAATCAAAATGCCATTGGTCATCGAGAAGAGCCTAAAAACGAAACTCAAGACATGGAGGCACATGTCGTGCGAGGATCGACTCTAATTATCCACATGATTTCAGGATGACATGCCTCAGGAGGAGACAATAAATGAAAAAGGAAACGTTATTCCGCCGGTTTACACCGTGTGAAGGTATTCCAGGTTGAAAAGAGATTCGAAGGTTCAATGCTCCCATTATTCAAGGATAGTGATTATGGAGACGTTCGATTCTTCGACGGCGATGCCATCGTCCTATCTCTCTAAATGGATCCAGAGAAAGAGGGATCAACCCACCGAGTGTCTCATATCTTAGTCGACACGGGCAGTTCGACTGACATTCTATATCAGGAAGCATTCAACAAGCTGAGCCTCACAGAGAAATCATTGTCACCAATTTGGACACCTTTAATCGATTTCACAGGGGACACCTTATACTCCTTGGGTGTTGTCACATTGAAAGTTCATTTCGGGGCGGAACCTTGCCACACGGCACTGCTTGTACGATTTTTGATGGTGGACGCAACTTTTGGGTATAACACGATCCTGGGATGTAGCACTCTCAACAGACTGGGAGCGGTCATCTCAACCTCCCATCTAATGATGAAGTTCCCAACAATGTCAGGGATCGATCAGGAAAAAGGGATGAAAAGGCATCACGAAGTTGTTATTCGATAACATTGCAGGGGGGCTACTCACGTAGCCCAAGTAGATGAGGTAGCAGGCGATGCCGTCAGTTCTTGTCCAGGAGAGCTACCGAGACAAGCAACATAATCAGTGGAAGAGGTAATGACTTTCGAGGTGACCCTCGGTAAGTTCGTTCAAATAGGTTCGAGATTAACGGAGGACGAATGCACAGAGTTGCAAGCTCTCCTAACAAAAAATACAAACATCTTCGCATGGTTAGCCGAGGACATGCCGGGTATGTGTTTTCATAATAAAATATTAATTTAGCTGACAACATTGTCAGTTTATTTAAAGAATAATGTTCCGTAGATACCACATTTGATACCAACTATCGATACCGATTATGCACATTTAGTTGAATTATCGTGCACATTATTTGAGTTATTATACATGTTATACCATAACTATTTCAGTACAAAAAATAACATGTATAACTATTTCATTACAAAAAATAACATGCATAATAACTCAAATAATGTGCACGATAACTCAACTAAATGTGCATAATAAAATCGATAACATGTATAACTATTTCATTACAAAATAACATGCTAATAACTAAAAAATGTGCACGATAACTCAACTAAAGGTGCATGATAAAATCGATATCAATAATCGGTATCAAATATGGTATCTACGTATCAGCTTCCTTATTTAAATATTGCTTAATCTTCTCTTTTCACTCGATTTATCAAATATTACTTCTAAAACCTACACAATAATATATATCATTGTTTTAGAATAAAATACTGAATAATATATATTTATAGTGATAGTTAAATGCAAAAAATAAAACATATTAATATATAATGTGAATTTTTTTATGGAAGCGACTAACTGTCCCCCCTTACAAGTCCCCCTTACACGCCCCCCATATAAGTCTTTATACTCAAATATAGTAGTCTTTATATTTTTTAGTATAAGTCTTTATACTCAAAAATGATTATCATTGCATTTGTTCAATAAATTATTTATACAAAAAATTAAAAAATAATTTATCATTGTATTTGAGTGGGGGGACGCGTAAGGGAGACATGAACTGAGGGGCAGTTATATTTACTTTTTTTTTTAATTCTATATGGGAGCTGATATATCGATACCTGAAGTGATATCATCATCGATACCAACATGACAGATTCAGTTGAATTCAATTTGCATGTTGTTGTTTTTATGATGCATGTTGTTTTTTGTATTGTGCATATTGTTTTTGTTATTATGCATATAATTGATCGGACGCTCCACTGAAAACGAATGTCGCTACGCTCACCGACGCGGATCGCTACGCTCATCGATGAGGACTGGACGAATCCAGTTGCATTTATTTTGAAAAGTTGTTCTAGTTATTATGCATGTTGTTTTTGTTATTGTGCATGTTATTTTTTGTTATTATGCAAGTAAATAACATGCAAAATAATACAAATAACATGTAAATCCTAAGTAAATCATAAACAAATTTTCATAATAAATCATAAATAGAACAAAAAAACATATTGAACTTAGCATATAAATCCTAAGTATTTAACTGTTATGCATGTTATTAGATGCACAATAACGAAAACAACATGCATAATAACGAAAACAATATGCATCATAAGTAAAATAAATTTTCGTCGGAACTCAACTGGACGTGTCCAATTGGTATCGCTGACGGTATCGAAGTTGGAATCCGCGAAACATTTTCCATTCTATATATATGCTTTCGTATTCTAAATTTTTTAAAAATAACGTATTATCGGATCCGTAATATCTACTTTCGGTCTTTCGTATTCTCGCATCCGCAATATCGTACCCGCACCGTGCAACTTTCTAAACGCCTAAACCCCGGTGCACCGTGCATCTCTCTCTCTCCACCAATTCCGAATTTCCTATTTCCAAACCTCATCAGTCCGCTTCGACGCGCTTCTTCAGCAAATCTGGCACAATCCAGTTCTCATCACTATTTCTCTTGATATCTATCTTTTATCGGGAAAGAGAAAGGCCATGGGGGCTCTCTATTCATCTTCATCGGAGGTCGCCAAGTGGGTCCCAGGGGACGACATCTTACTTAAAAACGCTATTGAGGTACCTTCTGTTGTTAACTTGAAATTGTTTTTCTACATGTGATATTAATTTGGTAAGGTAAAAGGGAACCGGGGAACTTTATGGAAATTTGGTTATATGGACCTCATGCTTTGAAATTACAACAAACCGGTAACAAAGAACCCTCAAGCGAGAAAACTGTAATGGTTTTCAGAGATAAATATCAGTCATTACTGGTAGACCCTAACAATCACTCAGTGTTGGTGCCGCAAGCCTCTTTTTCAGTCTGCATGTGTACTGTTCTTTTGATGTTACTCTGCCAAAATGCACTGTACAGTTTAAGAATGGTTGTAACTTTTACAAGCTATGGATCTCTTGTTGCTAACAAATTGTTGACTCAAGAAGAAAAAAGAGTTGAATGCTGGTGATGTTTTCATGCTTAATTCAACTAAATTATTTTTTAATTGTCATATTGACGATAAACATCTTAACTGTTTTATGGTTTTAGCTCAATTGGTGGAACTAAAAAGGGATTCAGTAGTCATTAAGGGGTAAAATCCGTACATATAGAAGAATGAATGCAGAATTTTCTATCCCAATGACCATACTAAAGGTTTTTATTTGTGACTGACTTAAAATGGGGTATACTTAGATGAGAGATTTTAAGTGGAAGTCACAATATGAAAAATATGAAAAACAGCTTGTAGATCTGTCCCCTTTTGTGAATACAACACAGCTTGCAAAAGAATACCATTTTGTAATGTGATAGCTGGAATTAGTATTTGTTTTAATCAATGTAGGCTGGTGCTTCGCTGGAGGCATTAGCCAAAGGGGCTGTGAATTTCACTTGTCGCTTCTCCTTGAAAGAATTACAAGAGAGGTGGCGCGCCCTACTATACGACTCAGACGTGTCAGCAGAGGCCTCCACTTGTATGATCGAGTATGAATCCAGTATTTCTTTAAATCCTTCCATTAAACAAAATGGTGATCCTAGCCCAAATCCTTACAAGAGGACAGCTGATTCCGTGAGGAGCCGATACTATTCCATGCGCAAGCGGGTGTGTACATACCAGCCTTCTGAGACCGCAGTAGCCAAGGAGTTGCCGCAGTATGATTTGGAAAACAACGATATTTTACCCCTTCTATCTGATCAATCTGGTGGGGACCCTCTATTTGAGCCTCCACCTGACTATACTATTAGCCTCCTCATGTCTCCTCAGATTTGCCCAAATATTGAGGAGAGAGAAGAATTAGAAATGGCAGAGTCGGATGGTGAGAGGAAAAGTGGTGTTGAACCCATTTCACAGGATCCGGATCCATTTTGGCGATCCATCCAGAGAGAGGAGCAGCAGGAGGCTCAGGCTCAGGCTCAACAGGCCAGACCGAGCAGTGAAATAATGAATGATATAATTGATTTTCCAATGGACTTTACGGATGCGCTGCTCTTCATTGATGAGGGCTCTATTGCAGATACATCTTGCTCGATGTATTTGAACTCACCACAGGATGAGGTGGTGAACCATACAGGCGGGCCCGGTGCAGCCCTGCCTGCCACTGAGTCAATTTGTGCTGAGAGCAATAATGCAATAAACAAAGTCTCCAACTCAGTTGCTGTTGAGGCCCTTCTGCCAGAACAGGAAGTTATGGTTTGCATGTTGAATACTGAAGATTGGGATATACCTGACAATGACCATCTAAACTTCGATGATGTATTGACAAATCCTAATGCTCATCAAAGTCCTAATCCTAACCCTAGCCTTAATCCCAACGATAGTGTCAATAAGCTTAATTTAGATATGGCTGCCTCCTCTGCCATGCTGTTGACTGATGGGAGACCATCTACTGGAGGTTTGATTGGAGTAAAGTCAATCGAGCCAGTCTCTGCTGTACCCACTCCGGTTACAGTACCTTCTTTGATAAGAGTACCTGCCAGTTTAGAACCCTTGAGAGCAGTGGAACCATCTCTTTTGCCACAAAAGGTGAATTTAGAGCCTCTGGTGTGTCCTTCTGCCAGCTCACTCGAATGTAGTCCCAGTAAGGTACAAACATCCAATGTCATTAGACAAAACAGTATTGCCTCAGAACTGAACACTGCAGTGAATGAAGTTAGAGCACCTCAAGACATGGGTAATCGTGAGATTTGTGAAAAACCCAAGGAGGCAGAACTAGACAAACCAGTTCAAGCAGCTAATCAGATGGACTATTATTCAAACCCTGTAAGTTTACCTATGGGGCGTAACCCTGGGACAGGTTATCAGTTTAATGTGCCTGAGAAGTGCGAGCCGTCAACTCAAGCATCCCCGATAGTAGTGGCAGGAGAAAGGGATATATCTGGTATGGTCCCTGATCATGCTCTGGATCCTAGTCCTGCTCTGGGTTCAGACCTACCAACTGCATCTGCTTCTGACCACGAAGAACAACAAGCTTCTGAGGAGAGCGATGCTGAAGTTCCTAGTTACTCTGATGCTGAGGCAGTGGTATGCGTCGTAAATTTAGCCTTCATTTTTTTTCCTATTTTGAAGTACTTGCATTACCTGCAGATGATAGTGACAGTTCTTCGAGTTGCTGTTATGTTGTGATTTTAAGATTTGTACTTTGTTAAGCTTTGATAAGACACAATTTCATCAGATTTATCATCTTTTCTTTGATTTGGAATAAAATAAGAGTTGATAAAAACCATTTTAATCAGCGTCTTTTTAGTTTGTGTGGATTGGTTAGTGGCAAATTTGTTAGTTCTCAAAAAGAGAAAGTAAATATTTTCATATTTTGTCTTTGACCATTGTCTTTGAGTGTCATTGGCAAGTAAATATTGTTAGTGTTGTTGTGATATTGCAGTGCTTTCTTCGTGTTGGCAATTTGGGTGCTAATTTGTTATTTTCTTGTGATGTTTGGCTGTTTGATGCAGGTATTGGAGATGGATTTAAGCCCGTTTGATCAGGACAATAATCTTCTTGCAAAGGATGGTGAGTCACTTGATGATTCAAGCTTGATTTCCTACTCTTGTTTGAATGTGAAAGTCAATTTTCTTTATAACTAGCTGGTTTGTTAAATTTATATTTGCTTGGTTTGTATCTTTTTGTAGACTAGGTTGCTTTTGTCCAATGATAACTGGTTGAACCCGGTCCTCTATTGATACAATTATTCTTTTTGTTATTGAGGGTAAAATGAATCCAAAGTACATGAAATAATTGCACCACAATTGCACAATTGGAACTTCAGTTTAAGATGCATAATGAAAAAAATGGTTGGTCTGAATTTGGCTTAACATTTTAAAAGTTGGCAAGTCAGGTATGGGACTGACATCTTTCAGTCCTCAGAGTTGACTGTTTTATTAGAATAAACTGTTCAATTAGGCAATGCAGCGTAGGCTGATAATTACCGAGTTAAAACTAAGCAATAATGCCCCTGTATTGTACAGTTACAAGGTTCCACTCTGCTGAAAGTAGAAAGACCCTCATTAGGCTTGAGCAAGGTGCCAGGGCCTACATGAATCGTGCCATCTTATCTCGAGGGGCATTTGCAGTGTTCTATGGCCAAAATTTGAAGTACTTCATAAAGAGTCCTGAGGTACGAAGTTCTTCATTGTTTTTTCATGGATTTGATCAAGTACAACCACTGGTTTTAAAATTTCAATTAGCACTCGATATTTGCATGATTCATGCAAGTAAAAGCAATTGAACTGAGAGAGTGAAGTAAGTTGAGCTACTAAATGTGTGATAACAATAAGTAAATAGGAGATGACTATAGAATTTTTCTATGTTGTGAAACAAAAGCCCTTAAATTGCTGATATGTTGGTAGAGAAACTTTTGGTAATGCAGCTGATTATTTTGTATGTTGAAGGTTTCAATTGGAAGAGAGACGGAAGACGTGAAAGTTGACATTGACTTGGGAAAAGAAGGCCGCGCAAACAAAATTTCCCGCAGACAGGTTCTTACCCTGTTTTCTATTTAACTTGGAATTACTTTTGGTGATAACCTGAGTAAATTCAAGATATCCCTCTTACAATCAATGACATAATTATGGTTCTGAAAAGGGGATATATCTTTATATGATTATATCCTATGCGACTCTTGTGGACACTGCTGCCATTGGGTTGATGGTATGGCAGACTGTGAGATCGATCGAAGCACATGATATGATATTGCTCACTAGAGCTTTTTTCGATATTCGCACAAGATTCTTAATGAATGGTCCAAATTGCCTGCCATAGTTCTTTGGCAGCAGATGTGAATTCAACTCGTGTACCTGATAAATGTTTCAACTTTCAAGTACTATTCCCCTTAAACTCGAAGAGATGGTGCATGTCGTCTTATATATACTGTTGAACTCAAGTTCTATGTTTAACCCTCTTTATCAGCTGTCTTTTTTTCTCATCCCAAACTTATCATTCCTGTAACCTTAGTTTTGAAATATTTTAATGTCATGTTATGTTGGGCCTTAGGCGATCATAAGGATGGATGACAGTGGCTCATTTCACATAAAAAACATTGGCAAGTGTTCCATTTTTGTGAACTGTAGAGAAGTACTTGCTAACAAACACAGAAACATAAATTCTGGAGATCTCATTGAGGTATTATTTTCCTTCCTCTCTCTCTATCCCCTTCTCCCGGTCTGCTCAGAATCTTTTGTTGGTTTTGGATATCATGGTTTATGTTATTGCATTGTAAAATCAATGTGGACTTGCCATACATTTCAAAGCTATCACTTATGGTTGAAGACTTGAAGGTAAGGTAGAATTTAGGTCTGTTTGGGTTTGAGTTGTGGTTCAATGGTCAGCAAGTCAAATCACCAATACACCAGCCAATTGAGGCTTAAGCAAGGAATTCCAATCGAAATAAAAAAAAATTCTTCAAGTATTTGTATTGTAATGGTTAAACTATCTGAAGCAGTGCATAATATCGTGCTTGTTTATCAGTTTAATGCTAATTATGACTTCTATTGTGCAGATAAGGGGGTTAATATTCATGTTTGAGATCAATAAGAAAGCGGTGAACCGGTATATCTTTAACATGTGCTGTACTGGCGACTACCATCGTGCGAATTTTGAATGGATTCCAGTTTCAAAATCATTGAATGGCTTATAGAAGTTGAATTTGCATTTGTGTTGGTGTTTATTTTTCCTTCTGTTATTGGTCCCTTTAGATGTATCCTATCTCATTTGCGCAAATGCTTGTCTTTGCTGTTCAGATATTATGTTGCAACTTAGCAGTACGAAGGACATTTGCTACAAAAAGGAACATTGTATTACATACATATGGCAAATAAAATTCATCATTTTTGACCAAAAACCAGTGTTTATAATCAATCTATTCGGGCGTTTAATGAGCCTTTTTTTAGTGTTAGAAAAAAGTGAGGAATTTTAATTTTAGTGCTCGGATTAATTTTACTGTACGCAACAATTAGTACTCGGATTAATTTTAGTGTACACAACAGAACATCAAAGATATGGTATAAATGATAACTGTTAGCGCTCGGGTTGACAAGAAAAAACAAAGAATAGTAAAAAAAAAATGAATATTAAGGATAATTCTAGTGTAAATCCAAAATTAATGTACATCCTCAATTATGGTACATCTCTATTCTTAGCCATTGATTTAGCAAGGATGTTGTAGTCTATTTCACGAATTGATCTCGAAATTAAATGCATTTTTTGCTTCTGAGGTAATAACTCATAAGTCATAACTGGCTGGTTACCATTCCAATTAGTTGTTTTCCAATTAAACTAGGGTTGTAAATGGGTTATGTTGGTCGGATTTCGTACAAATTTTCAACTCGTTAGATGTCATTCGGATTGTAGTGTTTTCAACCCGTAATCAACAAACCAAAAATAAAAACCATCAAATTCATATTTTGTTTAGGCGGTCGAATTTTGCGGATTTCACGAACTTCAATATTTCACACAATTTTTTAATGATACAAAAATAAAAATAACAATTGAAAATAATTTAAATAACATATTGACGTCAATTTGTACTAAAAATTAAAATTAATAAGTTCGACAAAAAAAATATACATGTAAGTTTATGATGAAAATCGAATAAATTTTTTTATTACTAGCAGTATAATTGTCTAATTGAATATAAAAGGCCGGGTTAGATTTCACCCATGTTTTATTTTATAATTCGTACCCACATATTAGATGTCGGGTTAGACAAAATAAAAATCGTAACCGACCATAAAAAATTGAAATCCGCATTTTTTCGGGTTGGGTCGGTCGGGTTGAACTTACACCCCTAAATTAAACACTGTCTACTTTCCTTGCAAGAGTTGATTAGAGAATTAGCAGTTCGAAATATAACCACAACATCAAGGGAAACAATATATCGATCCCTTCATTGATTCCTTCATCGATCTCAATAGAACACGTTCAGTTGATCTGTTTGTATGTTGTTTTTGTTATGATGCATATAATTGACCGGACGCTCCACTGAAAACGAATGTCGCTATGCTCATCGATGCGGACTAGACGAATCTAGTTGCATTTATTTTGAAAATTGTTTTAGTTATGATTAGGCCTAAAAAGGGTAGGCTGTTTGGGCCATTTTTGTTTTGTTTCGTCTTTAATAAAATGATCGACGAAAGTAAATTGGGTTTCGTTCGACCCATTAAACGAAGGATGCAAAAACAAAATTCCCCGTTCTCTAAACGATACGACAAATCCTATCTAGTGTAGTGGTGAAGCACAAGGCTCCATGGGGGAGGTCTGGGATTCAAGCCCCGTTAGAGGCTACTTTTAGGAGAGTTTTTTCAAATTTATTTTCTGATTTGTTTGTGAAGTTATTGTAAACCTGTGAAAAATAAATAAACAAAAGAATTTCGTTATCGTTTACTTCCGTCCTTGCATTTTATGTGGACTGCGGAGGCACCGTAGTAAATGGGAAAGGTAAACCCTAAATTCCCTAATCCGTCCATTTCATTACTTTCATCCATGTCGTTTATTTCCCATTTCTGTCGTTGCCAATCTGGCCTAGAGATTGCAATCTGTGTAGGCAAGATTTGTTCCCTTATTTCAACAATTCATGGGTTTTGACGATTTGATTTGTTACCAGGTTTGATATTCTGAGACCGTATCAGAAGATTTAGCATATAATCATAGCTTATATATTGGTATTTTGCAGTGGGGGAAATGCAGATTGAAAGAAAGGAGAAGAAGATAGAGAGATGATCGGCTGTCCTTGTTGCTCCTCCATCAAGGTTAGAATTTAGAATTGTGCCAAGATTAATTGTGTTTGTAGTCATGAAACTACCCCTGATATTCTGATATTCTGATGTTTTTATTCGTTGATCGGTATTCTCATATACTGATATTCTGTTACATAGAGCTAGCACTTATATTGGTCGATATTCTGATATTCTGATACATAGAACTTTCATTGGTCGGCATGACACTAGAACTGAGTGCATATGCAAGTCTGAACTTTGATAACAAGATGCTGCTCGATGTTCTAGTACAATAGTACTATTTACCTTAGTAATTTGACTCTAGAATAGACTAGTACAGTAGTACTATTTACAAGAAATTGCATGTGATGCAACAAATTAAGTAAAGATCAGACAATGAAGAGAATTGTAACTACAACAGGCTGTCAAGTTGTGATTGTAGATCCAGTAGTTGATCAGAGATAATATGCTAATGGCATGACACTAGAACTGATATTCTGATCAGAGATAATATTCCCTCGATTAATTTGATTCCATTGCTCGATTTTCGATTTCTTATATACTGGTATTTGGGAAAAAAAGTGCAGACAACAAGAAACCGAAAAATACAGAGACAGAGAGTCAGAGAGGGAGAATAGGCAACCAGAAGCTTCAAAGAAGGTACATATTGCTTTGTTCTATAACGTATTAGTTGTATGAATTGCATTCTTGATTTCTTGTTGCTTGTTTTCTTGATCTGAATGTACCTGGTTAGTTTACTGTTTTGTGTTTCAGTGCATGCTATGAATATTACCTTAATTTATCTTTGTTGTTCATGGTATTGAATTTCTAGTATAAGGTATGGTAGAGGGGCCTGATATTTTATTTGTCACTGTCTTAGGAACCTTGATGTAAAATTGTGTAAATATCTTTTTAGATAGAAGAATATAATAAGACATTGGTTTTTAAAGGATAGAAATATTAATTATTACCTGCTGTTACACTTGAATTTCTCAACTCATTGCATGCCGTCGAAAGAGAAACCGCCTGAATGATCAAATAGTGAGAGTAAATTTCATTGTTGTACCCATTTAGTACCAATCATAGGTACGTTACAGTAACTTACCAACTACACCTTATCTTGGGCTTATAAAACCCCCATTTCTTATTTATTCAACCTTGTTTTTCGTTGACAGATCATCTGACGATGGATGACTCAGACTTTGATCTAGCAAATATATCTGAGCTTGACATTTCCTCCAATGAGTAAATTTTCATATACTCTATTTTAATATCATTTCTAGAAATTGCTTGCATATTGTGATGAAATGCTTGTTACTGTTTTGTTAAAGCTTGAATATTGTGATAATAACTAATGTTGCTTTACTGTTTTGTTTCATTGTTTGATTTAGCATGGAGGCAGGGTTGAACTTCGAAATCTCGGAGGAAATCCGGAGGATTGAGATCAATGGTCCCAATGACCCTCATGGTGCCGGTGATGGTGCACCAGCAACTCAAAGTCCCAAAGCAACCAAAAAGAGAAAAAACAAAGACAAATTTAACCTCAGATGTGCAGAAACACTTCACAAGGAGTCCTTGTCAAGATGATGATAGCTATAACTGCAACTACTATGCACATGTATATCTCCAAGGTTGTCAAAGGAGCACTAGCTCCTTCATGCACCACATTAGTAAATGTTGCAAGAAAATTCCAAGGGCAAAGAAGTATAAACCTGATTCCTTGCAAAGAATGTTACAGGTTGGCAATACAACAGGTTAGAATTCCATGTTTTGATTTGCACTTTTAGTTCCTGAATATATATCAATAAAATACATATTTTATTCTAATCACATTTACTTTCTCAATTGTCAGGAAATGGGGCCAAGCCTTGCTGTTTGGGAATTTGATCAAGCAAGATGTATAAAGGGCTTTGCAAAAATGATAATTGCACACAAATATCCTTTTAATTGTGTGAACCATTATTTCTTGAAAGCTTTCTTAAGTGATGTTTCAAAATGGTATCAAGAACTAGGGGCGGAACCAGAATATCGAATTAGGGGGGCCGATTTGGAGTAAGGGGAGCCGATTTGGAGTTAGGGGGGCCGATTTGCAAGTATAGTCTAATTTAAATGTTATAAAGATGCCAAAATTTAATTTTGATCAAATTATACAAATTTTTAATAAATATTTTAACTAAAAGTATTACTATTTAATTAAATTTAATTAGAAAATTAAACAATGATACAAAATTTTTCGGGCCAAAGAGGGGGCCGGGGCCCATCCTGGCCCCCCACTGGTTTCGCCCCTGTCAAGAACAACTCTGGGAAGTGATTGTATTAAAATTTATGAAGAGGAAATGAGTCTGTTGTATGTTATACTTAGCAATTTGGATTGCAAGTTCAGTTTTACAAGTGATTTGTGGATTTGCAAGGGTAAAGATAGGGGCTTCTTGTCCTTGACTTGTCATTATATTGATGATTTTTGACATCTTAGAAAAAGAATTGTTAATTTCACGGCTTTGCTCTCTCCACACACTGGTAAAAACATTTCTCATGCCATCTATGACAAGTTCGTATTGTGGAATGTGGATAAAAAGGCTTTTTGCCTTGTACTTGATAATTCTTCAGCAAATGATGCTTGCATCAAAGATCTATTGGATTCAACCCCAATTAAAAAGAAACTACCAGCAAATGGCCAAATATTTCATCAAATATGTGGATGCCATATACTGAATCTCATTGTGCAAGATGGCTTGGCTATACTCTGTGATGAGATCCAAAAAAATAGAGACACAATGAAATACATTCGTCATTCACAAGCTAGAATGGAGAAGTTTCAATTGGCAGCTGCTCAAGTAAAGTAATTTAGAAATAAAATTGTATTTAGGTTAATATTTTTTTCATTACTAAACATCCACTTTTCTTATTTCTGTAACACATGTTAATGTACCAAAGAAAAAACCAGCATGGGATGTCCAAACAAGATGAAATTCCACTTATATGATGCTTGAATTAGCCTTGGAGTTACGTGAGGCAATTAATCGGTATGTTGTCATCGATAAGAGGTATAAACTCTGTCCTATTGAACAAGATTAGAATAATGTGAATGCCCTAATCGGCTACTTGAAAATCTTTTATGATGCTACAAATAAACACAAAATACCCAACGCTTAATCTATTCTTTCCTAAATTTTGTGAGGTTTACCTAAGTATTAGAAAGATGAGAAGTAGTCCATATCCCTATATTGTTCAAATGGGCAGAGAAATGTTTGCCAAATGGGACAAGTATTGGATCATTGGGAATACCCTTTTGGCTATTGCATGTCTTCTTGATCTTAGGTGCAATATGGCAGTGGTTGAGTACTATTTTGAAGCAATGCATTCTGAGGAGAGTGCAAGGTTCATTGCGAACCTGGAGGGATGTTTGAATGTGTTGTTCAATGAATATTTGGAGGCACACTCCAAAGCAACACAAAATCAAGTTGGCAGCTTAAGCCGACCTTCAAGGTATAATTAAGGCTTACTTTGCTTATCAATTCTTATCTGTCTTTCTTGTTATGTGCCTTATCTGTCTTTATTTCATGTAGGGATTGTTCTAGTGGATCAAGTACTATCACTGATACAAGGGCTAGTTTGAAATCATTTTTGAATGTCAAAAAGACTGCTGAGCCCACACACACACAATCAGAGGTAGAGCAATACTTATCTGAGACACTTGATCTAGCCAGCTTGGATGAGGACTTTGACATATTGGCATGGTGGAAATTAAAAGCCCCAAAATATCCTATTTTGGCTAGATTGACAATGGATATCCTAACTGTCTCAATCTCAACAGTGGCATCAGTGTCTACCTTCAGCATTGTTGCTAGGACACTAAGTCCTGTTAGAAGCTTTCTAAATGATGAGAGTGTCGAAGCTTTAATATGTGCACATGATTTGATTGCGTGCTTCTTTAAACGATACTTTTATTTCTTGTTTTCTTCTTTGTTGCTTTATCGAATTATCTTTTATAATATGTACTAATGTGTTGTGTATTCTGTTGTCTGTTATTTTAGAAAATGGTGGAGTATTTGGTGATGTTATTTGGTTCACTGATGAAGCAACAATACGAGATGATACTATATGTGGTAGTGCCAGTGCAGCTTGAAGGCATGGTATTGTTACAATTCATTAGGTAATGTGTATTTTTTAGTAACGTTTTCTTATTTGCTATTGTGTGAGATATTGTTTGTTACTATGTGAGATGTTATTTGTGATTTTGTTATGTTAAATGTTATTTTTTTTAATTATGTGCTATTGTATGTGGTATTATTGATGAATATCAGAGATTTTTGTTATTTGTGTATTGTGCTACTGTGTGTTAATGGTTGATCTGTTATTTTGTTCAAACTTTAAACGATCAAAATTTTGGTCGTTGAGATCGTTTTGATCGTCGTTTGAAACAAAACAGTCGGCGCAACAAAAAAATACTTGCGTTTGCTTCAGAAAACGAAAACGAAAAAATATTCAACGTTCAATAGATTGAACGGAAACACAAATTGGATTTTTTGTTGCGTTCTGCACGTTAGACACGCTGAGTTATGATGCATGTTGTTTTTGTTATTATACATATTTTTATTATTATGTAAGTAATTAACATGCAAAATAATATAAATAACATGCATAATAACAAAACAACATGCATAATAACGAAAACATAATAAATCATAAGTAGAACAAAAAACATAATGAACATAAAATATAAATCATAAGTATTTGAACTGTTATGCATATTATTAGATGCACAATAACAAAAAAACAACATGCATAATAATGAAGACAACACGCATCATAAGTAAAACAAATTTTCGTTGAAACTCAACTGGACGTGTCCAATGGAGATCGATTACAGAATCGAAGTTGGAATCGACGGGACATTTTCCTATCTTTTATATTTGATTCACCATCAATTAGATTCCCCCGATCTCCTTCCTTTCTTTCCAAGTATCCCTTCACACATGTAGAGCACCTTATATATAATCAGATTGAGAGAAAGTGAGAGTTTGTTCTAAGAGTTGCTCAGAGTTTTTTGCATGCCATTTTTATCTGACATGTGTAACTCCATCTCTTCCCAATTCCTCTCATTAGATAACTGTTGGGAATAAATCAATTGGTGCAATTCAATTTAGGATTGTTTTGTCTAATAATTTCTTTGTGTTTGTCGATTTGCAAAATTATCTTGAATTGTATCGTACTTTGTGTTCTAGAATTTGTGTAGGAACGTTATAGCAAACTTGGAGATGCAAAATAGGAGCAAGCATATTTCAAGAACAAACATCAATATTGTATTAGGACTTGAATGCAAAAATTGAGAAGGAAAACTTTAGAAATTTCTAGTGATATGTTGAAAACAAGTGTAGAGCTCATCGCGACCTTTCCAACGCTTCGAAAATGACCTCAATTGGAGCTACAGATCAAAAGTTATGGCTGTTTCAAAAATTGAAGATTACGCGAACAACACAAATCGTCGGTGACGGTTCGGAAGCCATTTTCTGTCCAAAATTTCCAGGAAAAACCATCGTGTGACGGTTGGCAACAGTCACACGACGGTTCGGATATTTGATGCGTTTTCAAGCCCTAAACTCATTCGATATAAATATGGAAGGGTTGTATCCTCTTCTTTTGACCTAGCCTATTATTCAAAACATTATAGCAACCATTATTGACCATTAAAAAGCTCTAGATCTTGTTCCAAATCTCTTAAGTTCATCTCTAAATTAGCCAAATTTTTTGTGTGTGCTTAGGAGATCATTCTCTCATCTTTCTCTTTAGCCTTTGTGTATATTTTGATTTGGTTCTCTATCTTTGTGTGTAAAGAGGCCAGGTTCAAGCTTGTAATGGATATTCTTGTTGATTAGTGGAAACAGCTCGACCATGTTACCGTGTCGGGAGGTCGAAAGTCCCGGAGACGTAGGCTCGTCAATAGACTCATCATATTGTGCATGATTGCTTTGTTTGCAATTTCTCATCTCTTTTCTATTTACTTTACTTGTTATACAATTTATTGAGTTGGCCAATTGGAAAATTGATTTAATTGCTAATTAGAATTATTTGGGACATATTGATTAATTGGTATTACGCTTCCGCAATTTAAATTTGGTTAAGCCACATTGATATACACACTTCTCTAATTGATTGTTGGTTATTTGCATTTGAGAAGTGTTTTAATTGAGTTGGTTGTCAAATTAATTTATTTAGCAATTGTCATTTGAAATTGAAATTAGTCAAAGTTGCAATTAGGACCTCGTAAGTTTAATTAAGCCAAAAATCTTCCATAACCTAGGTCGTCTAGGTTCAACAAAGGTATCATAGAAAACCATTTCCTAATCTAAAGCAATTACAAACAATCAATTCGAATACCGTTGCGACTTGAATGAAATAAATAAATGAGCGGAAGCGATACTTATCTTCCATCTCTACGGTCTCCCTTGTACAATCATCCTTTCAACGAAGCCCTTCTTGCAGTGGAAGTGCGAAAGCGTCTCATCGGGCGTAAGCAACCAATTAGTTTATCCCGGTGCCATTCTTTTCTTCGAGGCCACGAACGAAACCAAGAAGTATATCCTTAATGGATAGATAGGTGGCTATGCACAACACATGTGCCCTATGTCGATAATCGAGAATTTTTCTATTCAACAGAACTTTCATCCAACGTTGTAAATGGATGCTGACCCAGCGCTATTTATAGAGATATTAGTGTATCTTGGAAATATGACGAATTAATTATCAAATATTTGAAATTATACTTTCCAATTCTTTTCCAAATTCTAATTCACTTCTGTGAATAATCCTAGTATGATAACTATAATATTCAATCAGAAAAGATAACGGTAAATCTAGGAAGTCAAAAATTTGTCTTGGAATAGGTCTCTTGTGGCCGCAATAGATCTCATTGGGGTCGCAATTGACTTGAGTTCCAGACTTGGCAGAAAATCTGTCAAGCCTCTTACGGCCGCAATGAGGGCTATTGCAGCCGCAATCAATCTACTGAAAATCAGTAGATTCGTTGCCAAATCTCTCCTATTTCATTGCGGCCGCAAAGGACCTTCTTGCGATCGTAATAGACTTGCGTTTGTGCTGTTTTTCTTGGGCTTTGATCCAATTTGAGTTAGGTTTGATCCAAACAATATTTCTGATTTTACACTAACATCAATATATAATATAATTAATTATAATTGGTCCATTAACAATTATAATTAATTTATTTAAGTTCTATATGCATTCGTGCCTAAAATTCTAGTAAAATACGTATAATGCCACTGAATATCAATTAATCACATTATTTGGCATATCCATATATTACTCCTCGTAATCTTAGGTGATAATATGTGACATATATTAATCATATAACACATAGTTCAAACTTTATTTATTGAAATTGACATCTCAATTTCAACAATCTTCCACATGGACAAGTGTGATCCATTTGATTGCATGTGTCTGTGAATCTGCATATTACTTTAACTTTTCTGCCTTTCTTTTCGTATTTCTTAAACAATTCGATCTACCAGTCATACCAGCACAGGACTTAGACGATAGTCACCATATTTCCTTCGTGAATTTATCAATGAAAATCACAATACCAAATACTTTCTAGATGACATGAATTAGATTTTGGTCGTATATTTCAGAAATTACACGAGAATGTGATTATACGTGTCTATTTTCGAATGGGTCATCGCTACTTTAGCGAGGTCAAAACTTTAAAGGAGGTGTGACTTGCATATAAATCATGACTTGTTGCAAGTCACATAGAACACACGTTTTCTAAAAATCAGACTCCCACATTTTCCACAAACCTTGTGAATACAAAGTCTGTACTGTCATGTGTTCTGTCTTTCAACCTTTTTTTTTGGATTACTAGATAACTTATTTAATATCCAGTATATTGAGATATGTAAGTTGCATATATTATGACTTGTTGCAAATTACACAAAAAATTCCATATGGGAGTATACCACTCCTCTTTCTCGTCAATGTGGAACTGCTCTACGTACTCCACCTTAATATTTGGTTGTTGCATTTCCAGAATAGTAACTGGTCGGTCCTTGTCCAAATCTCCTTTAGCTGCTAGTTTAGATAGGGCATCAGCCTTCTTGTTTCTTCCTTTGTATTTCATCAAGGTATTTTATCAACTTCGGATCTCTCACTTCATATTCTCCTGCTATCTAGTTTACTGCCAACTGGGAATCACTATACACCAACACTCTCTCTGCCCCTACTCCTTTTGCCAGTCGAAGGCCTGCGATCAAAGCCTCGTACTCGGCAGTGTTGTTTGATATGAGAAACATAAGTTGTAGAGCATAATTCAGAATTTCTCCTAGTGGTCCCACCATTGTTACTTCGATCCCTGCTCCTTTTAGCGACGATGCCTCATCCACATACACTATCCATTTTTTTATCACCGGGAGCAAAATCTTCTTTGGGTTCGGTCGGTGTTTCCAAAATGAAGTCGGCCAAGACTTGAGATTTCATAGCAGTTCTCTGAGCGAATGTAATTTCGAATTCGGAGAGCTCCACTGCTCATTAAATAATCGACCCGACACCTCAAAATTCCCCAACGATCTCTCGAGTGGTTCTCTCGTCATGACTCGGATGGAATGTGCTTGGAAGTAAAGTCGCAGTTTTCAAGTTGATATTACTAATGAGAAAGCCAACTTCTCCAAAGGGGGGTATCAGGTTGCGGCCACAATGACTCTGGGAATTGGCACAAAACAATTCAATTGACAGGTTAATTGTGCCAATTTTTCGGAAATTTAATTTTCTGTTAATTAGGAGTAGTTTAAATTAATTGTAATTTCGGATATATATAATTTACTTATATATAATTACAATTAATTTTGCTACAAAATTAATACTACTTTTTATCTTAATAAATAAAATTTGGCTATATATCTATAATTAGTATAAAAGCTTATAAAGGTCAAGATAAAATTGCTAAATTCTAAAAAGTTTTAATTAAGATTAAAATATAGAATTCGAGAATATTTAGTAATTTTCTAAAGGTTTTGGTAAATACTAAATATATTTAAAACTCCATGTTTTGTAAAATATATATATGTGTATTTTATTAACAAATAGAAAAATTGGAAAATTCTAATTTAAAGCCCCTATTTAGTTGATAATACAACATATGTATATTATGGATGGGTAGTTCCTTTTTTAGGATACGTCTATTGTAGACTTTTACACGATTTTGATCTATTTAAAGGCAGTTAGGAATACACGTCGCATCTTGTTAAACGATTGTGTTCGCTTCCGAACACCGTCGCTAAAGTAACAAGCAAGATGCCTCGTGAAAGTTAAAAGGACATGCGTTAGCAACAAATTGTTAATTGCTCCCTTCGGAGGATTTTTTGACCCAGAAGTGGGGATTCCCCACCTATTTCATTGAAATATTAAACTGAGTCTTACAGAATCCTAAGAGAGCTAATTAACTACTAATCTGCTAATGTCCTTAAAAAGTCTATCTTTCTACTCATGTTTCCCTAACTCAAAAAAGCCATCGTAATATTTCTTTACCATTCTTTTGCCATCTTCTGGTACCTGTACCTGTCTTTTTACCACAACCTATTTTTATCAACATACAAACCATCACAAAATAACCTAAGTGCTTTCAAATCCGACTCATTACCTGTATCTTAACCACATTACAGTAATAAACATGGTAAATCACTTTCATTGATGAAACTATTACTAAAGCATGTAGATTTATTTTCTAAATTATCTACATTTTGAAGCAAAACCAAAGTTAGATTGAGAAATAAATCTTGCTTAATATTTTTACACCAAAACCCTGCTATTCTAATAATCTGTAAACCTATTGAATGGAATTTTTTATATGTACTGTTATTAAAACATATATTATTTTTTTCTATCCAAATAGACTATAATACAGCTCCCCTAACAATTTCTACTATAACATTATTC
>CAXKVX010004544.1:0-21114 GCA_964058865.1 Eleocharis quinqueflora
GACCTCACCCCCTCCCCCACGCAACAAAAAGAAAAGAACACACAAAAAAAAATTAAACTTCGGTCTGGACAAACAAGAAAGAATGAGAAAGAGATACAGGAGGGAAAAAAAGAAGAAAACAAAAAAGTTGATAAATCAATGGAGGATTCTATTTTCTATAGTTTTGATATCTTTGAACCAGATTGACAAATTAAATACTGACCCATTTTTACTTGTATCTAGTCATTGTTCAACTTATCTTGTGACAGTTCATTAATACCTTTCGGAATGACTTCTTAGCATGAAGTTTGAATTGTATTTTTTGTTTGTTGTTTTATTTCGAAGCAGACTGTAAAAAGTATAGAAAACTGCTCGAGAGGACTCAATAATCCTACTTCAGTTACTGCTCAGTTTGACAATTGTTGCTCTGGGTAAGACAGTTGAATTCATCCCTTGCTTTCTAGAGATAACTTGTCTTGTTTATAGCTCATCAACTTACCATTTAAGCACATATTAGAAACATTTTATGGTACTAACGATTAATTAATGAACGGTGCCAGAGTTTGATCTATTTCATCTGTAGTTGTCTAGTGTTCTGCAGTTTTCCTTTTGATCCTAAAAATGTTGTACATAGTAAATGGTAATACCAACATAGGGATTATCTATATAGGAAATTGTATTTAAAAAGCACTGTTGCAGTTCACTTCAAATTTCTTGTGAATCTAAAGACCTATCAATTGAAGAACCCTCTCAGTGGGATGACATAATAAGCCCGTTTACAAATTGGGTAGGGGTGTGAGTCTGTTGAAGCAAATGGTGTGGAAATGAAAATAGTTCATACAAATCCTACCGGTATCGGACACTAAATACACTAGATAAAGCTGAACCAATGATATCATTTTTTCTTTAGCTGTAAGGTCTTGATGTATTTGCTGGCACATTTGATTAGACTGGTATACTCTACCTTGCTAGAGAAGTATCGTCAAGTTGCGGATTGTTTATGTGTATATTTATCCTCTAAACACATTGAAAGAAGCATTGGAAAGGAAAAACACAGATAATCCATGGGAGTAGTTGTTCCAATGTAGAACAATAAAGAACAGTATTGCAGAGCTGGTAATATATCTAGACCCCAAAAAGTTGTTACTACAAAAGAGGCATCAGTACTTAATTACAAGTTCCAGTATAAAGAAGGAATCAGTAGTTAAATTACAAGGTCCAGTATAAAGAAAAACTAAAGTTGATTACAACAATGGTAAAAAAAGGTTGAAATCACTCTTGGTCCCTAAACTGTTTGAAATTTCTGTTTTGAACTGTGTGTAATTTGCTCTTGCTAAAGGAACAAAAACCCAGTTGCCTTGTGGATATGCTCCATCAAAATTACCTTTAGCTTTGGTTTTGTTCTAATCGTTGATTTGATTCTTCACTTGTTTGCATGACAATTATGGCATGTGGTATTACTAGCACTTAATTTTGCTGGGATTATTATTGTATTTATACTTGAGAAAATTTTGGTGACACACTTTAGGTACAATTTGGTACGTGTTTTGGGCTAGTGCATTTTGCTTCATTGACTGGAAAGTTAGTTTCCTTTGCCTTTCTACTACATGATGGATATGGACCCCTCTAATTGGTATGTTTATATTTTGTTGGTTGGTTTAATTTTAGTTTCCTCTTTTAGTTGTAAAGAACTGTTTTCTTTAAGTGCAAGGGGTGGTGCCAACATTCTGTTTGTGTTCTAATTTAGTCTTTTAAATATCTGACAGAAAATAGTTTTTTTTAACTTGAAATTTGTTGTTGTCAAGAAATCAAATGGGATCCAGATTGGGTTTCATTCCTAGCCTACCTCAATTTATTTGGGAGTGAAGGCTTTGTTGTTGTTGTTGTTGCAAGAAATCAAATGGGGGACATAATTAAGGCATTTGAAAGTCTCTCTATCAAGATCCACTTTTTGGCAATTTTATTGGCACATATTTCACATTCTGTGTGTTGTTTTAACCCCTTTTTTTTACAAGGAACATTATTTAAAAAAGAAAATTCATCAAGCCATTGACAAATCTATATTTAATAGTGCAAGTTTTAAGTGTACTAGGTCGGAAAAAATGTACTCATAAGCAGAAAAGTAGGCTACTTCAAAGTATGAAACCAAATGAAGAATCATGCAAAAAACAATTTAGGAGTCATGAGATGAGGCCTTAGGCTAGTGACTAAGAGCAACACTCTCTCTTAGTCGAGACGTGGCTTCAAAATCTGGTGGCTATGGAAGATTTTAGGTTAAATTCAAATTAAATTTGGGCTGCAAAAATCTCTATATAAAGAAAAAAGAAAAGTTCATTTGCATTTTGACCACAAGTGGCAGTTTGGCATTTTATATTTCTGGTCTATAGGGTACAGGCTGTCTTTTTAATTTGTTTTATAGACATCAATGAGACTGTGAGACTGCTTTTATTAGCTATGCCCGTGGTCATGTGCAGCGCTCATCTGTTTTTTTCTCTTTTCTTTTGGTAAATATGTAATATGGTTCAATTAAGATTTAGAGGATCGGTTGTCAATAATATTGTAAAGATTGCCATATGTAGATTGTCTACAATTGCTAGCAAAGAGATGAGTATATTGTTTCTGTACTCAAGTCGCATCAGTCCCTACAAACTTCATATCTGGTTAAAGTAGTTTTGTAAAGATTACATGTAACACAATGAACACTAGAAAATCATTTGCTCATGTGATTGCAAAGATTCTTTAAAATGCCTTCTTTAGAAGAAAATAATATTTGTCAGGCAATTTAGATCTGCATTTAACTTTCTACTTTAATATCTTGAGAGGATATTTATTCGAAGACATCGGATAAAATATTGTTTAAAGTTTATCTTATGGACATTCAGTTTAAACAAATGGAATGATGAACACTATAATGGTTCGTTCTTTGGTATCTGTAACTATACTTTGTTTCTTTGAAAGATTCACCCTTTGTTAAGAACAAAAGGCTACCCCGATTTATTGGGAAATAAAGGTTTTATTGTCGTTGTTAAGAACAAAAGGTGAAATTTTCAAATAAAAGAAAAAGTTACGCGCTCATCCTCTATATATACAAGTACCTCCCGGTACCAATTGAGCAATCTCGCCTGCCTCTTGTTGTCTTGCATCTCTTAAATCGCTACAAAAATTATTCAAGAGTCTTAAGAGAGAAGTACAGAAGTATTAATGGCTTCCTATTCCTTGATTGTCTCTCTCTCTCCTCATCTCCCTCCCTCTCTTCCTCTCAGTCCATGGTATGTACGATATACTTATTTACATTACTTTAGCTAATGAGGAAAGTAATTAAATATTTAAATTGCCAAATTGTGTTCTTTTCCTCTCTTTTTTTTTACATTGACAATAAACTGTGCAGCCAAGGAAGCCGGTGTGATATGCGAGGAACTGCCACAACAACTATGTGCATTCTCCATCTCATCATCAGGCAGGCGGTGCATGTTGGAGACCTCTACCAACAGAGGAGCAATGAGTTACATGTGCCGTACGTCGGAAGTGGTGGCCACAAACTACATGTCAGACTGGGTTGAAACCGATGAGTGTGTGAGTGCCTGTGGCCTGGACTGCAACACGGTTGGTATCTCCTCTGACGCTCTGCTCAAGAGGAACTTCAGGGAGAAGCTCTGCTCTACTGCTTGCTACCAGGGCTGCCCTAACATTGTCGAACTGTACTCGAACCTTGCCGCCGGTGAAGGCGAGAATTTCATGCATAATATCTGCGGCTCGTTTAAGGAAGTGCTCCAAGTAGATTAAATGTGCTAAGTAGATTTATCATTTATTAAGGTTATACATAATTATCTGCAAATTTCTCTATTTTACCAGAAGATAATTACAGCATTTGTTCCATTTATTTTCTTTTGTTGAATCTCTTTTGTAGAAACTCATAACTGAAGGTCACACTTTGCAATATAATTTATATAAGAGTAACTTTCAACAAATTGGTTCATTTTGGAAGTAGTTTATATCTATCTCTCAATTGTTCCAAGTAGTTTATATCTATCTCTCAATTATCATTTTTACATTATCGATACCTTCTACATATTGTTGAAATAAAATGAAATATAGTTATGAGTGATTCAGTTGCGTACATACTAACTTTTTTTTTGAAGCAGTAGCGGAAGACCTATTATTTTCATTATTTAGAGAAGGGTATGCACAAAAGATGAAAAATAAAGGTACAGAGTGAAAGGAAGAGAAAAGAAAGATAATAATAAAAAATATAGAATAAATGCTAAGAACTGTATGTACTGTACAAGCTAGACTCGTAATTTATCGTAGCTGCACTTGTGGTAATATGGTATGTTGGCAGTTACGTACATTTATAAATTATAAGCATACAATTAATTGCGTCAACTTATGTTCACTTTAATGTAATATTGGTTAACCTTTTTCTGTCCATTTTTTACATATATTTTTTTCATCTTTGAAAATTTTATTCTCACAATAGAAATTCAAATGTTGTCATAAAACTAACATATAAACAAAGATAACTATTATTAATTAATTGCCTAATGCCTTTACATTTTTTTAACACAAAAATACACGATCTTTGACAACTTGCTGAGGAAAATGTAAATTAAGGTATGGCATGCACGACCAAATTTTGGGTGTTTCAACTTTAAATTAAATAAAAAATAGAACGAATAAACAATAGAGTGGTGCTCCGCGATGTTGTATTCAGTTCAAGACGGCTACCGGATAGATCACACAATAATAGGTAGGGGTGAAAATGAGTCGAACAACAAGTTAAAATTCGGTTTGTTAACTTAACGAACGAGCTGGTAACAAATAAATTCATAACGAACTTTTGACGAGTCGAATACGGATGAGTCACGAGTTACGAATATTTTTAACACTCCTAAACTTATTAATTAATATTGTGCAACTTGTACTCAACTATTGAAGTTGGATATTATATCTATCAATTATCTATTATATAACATGTGTACTTCGTTAACGAGTCGAGCCATACAAAGTTCATGATCGACTCGTTAACTTAATGAGCTACCAGCTCGTATCGTTAACAATTCGAACTGATAACGAACAAGTTCATAACGAGTCGAATACGGACGAGACACGAACTACGAACATTTCTTGCACCCTTAATAATAGGTATATTATTATTGGGTTGCAAATGAGTCTTGAGTTCGATCTAATAGCTCAAATTTGGTTCACAATTACAACAAATTAAGTCCGATTACTGTTGCGTGTTAAAAAATCAGCTCAAAATTAATATAAAAAACTAGTAGTTATTAATTGAAATAAATTTATTATATAAAAAACTCACAAGTTGAGGCAAGTTTGAATTCGACTCATAAACTAAACAAGTTGAAACGAGCCAACTCTTCAACAATGCGAATTTGAATCGAACGAGTCAATTACGAGTTTTCTTCCGAGTCAATCCTGATGAAATCACGAGCCACAAACACATTTGGATCCGTTTGGCAAAATAAAAAATAGCGACACAAGAGAACAATTTAGGATAGTAAAAGTAAAATATTATAATTTTGAAAGAGTGATATTCTTGAATATTTGGAAGAGCAAAATTATCATTTGAAAAATGTTAATTGCAATAGCAGAATATTGATAATTATGATAATAATAATATAATATAATTAATAATGATTACTATAATATAACAAATTAATAATAATATGCATTATTTTATAAATAAGTAAAAAAAATAATATTGATGATAATAACAATAATACATAATAATAACAATAATAATAACTAATAACGTAATAGTAATATGATAATATAAGATATAATATAATAATTATAGTGATATATTATTTTAAAATAATAAAATAATAAAAATAAAATAACGATGCAATATAATATAAATAATGATTACTGGAGTTTAACTAACTTGTTAATTATCATTATATAATAGATGTCTCTCTGAAGGAAATGTGGAAAGAGTTGGAGGGAAGAAGAGAGCGCATCTTGTTTCAGTTCTTCTCCGGCGTTGCAAAGGCCCCTACAGGCTCTCACTTCATGGGAGCTCTTGCCTCTTCAAGCCATCACTAAAACCTTAATTACGTGTCTGTATAAAGTTAGAAGCATAATATTATATCATTTGTGTGATATGTGATCTATGAGGCCGTGATATATGTATATCAGTATTTGTGTGGCTTGTGGAGTGTTGGGATAACATTCATTATACTTGAATTATTCATATTATTTATATATTTATTTGAAATAAATATATTGCTTCTGACGTTATTATTCCTGTTGCTTATATATATGTATATGTATATATATGTATATGTATATGTATATGTATATGTATATGTATGTATATGTTTATGTATATGTATATATATAGCTCAATAAATAGAGATTTAAGTTGCTCAATAAATTCTTCACATCTAATATTTTAGGAAATTAAATTTTGTAATTTTTAGAGCTTTCTTGCTATTTTTTTAAATATTTTTAAGAACAACTCAGATTTAATACTACAAAAGTGCAATTTTTTAGTTATTTTTAAAAATATTTAAAAAATAGTAAGAAAGCTCTAAAAAGCATAAAATGTAATTTCCTACAAGATTTTGATATGAAAAATTTATTTAGCATCTTAAATCTCAATTTATTTGACAAATTAAACATGCATAGTCGCATAGTACAGAAGATATGTACTATGCATATTATTTTAGTCTTGCTCATATATATATATATATATATATATATATATATATATATATATATATATATGGAAAGACACGCGCATTTGTCAAACAAACAAGCTTGGCTTCATACGGACTCTGTCACAAGGAGACTCCGAGCAAACCACATCTTCGTCAAATAAGAAGCTTCCCCCGTGCCACGGAGTCTGCCATCGCGCGGATGTATATATATATGTATATATATATATATGAGTAAATATAACTGTCATCCGTATTAGCTTCTCCCCACTCAAATGCAATGATAAATTATTTTTAATTCTTTGTATAAATATTTTATTGAACAAATGCAATGATAATATTTTTTGAGTATAAAGACTTATATGGGAGGCGTGTAAGGGGGCTTGTAAGGAGGGACAGTTAGTCGCTTCCTATATATATATATATATAGAGAAATGCTATTATGCTTTGCAAAGCACGTGCTTTGAAATTGTGAATCATTGGATCTTCAATCATCATGTTGGCACGAATCACAAAGTATGATCTAATGGTACACAATTTCAAAGCACGTGCTTTACAAAGCATAATAACATTTCTCTCTCTATATATATATATGCATGCATGTTTGGCTCTCTATTGTTCAATGTCAAATGCAGAATTTTCGAGTCTAGACTCAATTATATAAAAATTATTTGGAATTATTATGTAGTCAAGCATAGAAAATATTTGAAAAAGTATGAGATCAATTTTAGAAAACCCATATGGAAGTGTTATTGCTTGGATAAGGCGGTTTCGTTACGTCGGGAAAATATGTCACAAAAAAGCACCGGGAGACCTGCTATTATATGAGATTTTCTATGATATTTCACGCCAAACTGTCGAAACTTAGTGTTAGTGTCAAAATTCATGACAAGATTCAATTCGAGACAAACTGGGATTTCGATTCCGATTCCGATTTGATTTGATGAATCTTATCAAATTTTTTTTTTGAACTTAACCTGAATTGCTCTCAAAGTTTTATCAAAATTGCTCTCAAAGAATGAATTTAGATTCATTCTAAGAGGAGGGTTCCCAAGGAGAAGTACAGAAGTTCACATTCTCAATTCGAGCGTTTTCATGTCAAATTACTCGATCTCGCCACTAACCTAATCCTCCACCAAGAGGCTATAATCAACAATCTTTGACACCTTTTAGGAAGGTCGGAGCAACTTTTCGGAGGTTTCGCTCTACTCTCTCTCTATCAAACTGATGATTCACATGAATCATCTTTTTTTTTTTGAAATTCTCCTCTATTTGTTGTGATTCCCTTGTGTTTTCAAAAAGCATGATGCTTTTAATGTGTTTATCCACTTCTAACTCAGATGAGGGTTGGCACCTGAAAAGATATCAATTATTAGCCTGAAATAAAAAAGAAAATAAAAGAAGGCACACAAAGCAAGCAAGCAAGGGTATTCAATACAAGGTCAATGCATTTCAAAGAAAACCAGTCTTATGTGTTGTGTCTAACAATTTTTTTATATTTATCGATTTACAAAACAACCTAGCTTGAATTTTACCTTATTTTGTGTTTGAGAATTTGTGTAGGGACTTTATAGGAAAATTGGAGATGCAATATGGATAATCAAGGAAATTCAAGTCAAGCATCAAAATATTAAATGTAAAATTATTTTTATAAAATTTTCTAATTAAGGTTTGTTGAGCTTGAAAAATTAAAAACCACAAACTAACAGTTAGCCAACAGTTGGCAACCTGAAAAGATACCATCTCCAATTAAGGGTGGTGACCATTCACTAAAATACCACGAAGGATCTTATTCTACTATAATAAGTGTTTCTGATCAGAGTACTTCATTTATGAGTGATAACCTTTCAAGAAAACTCCACAAAGCATCATATCTTACTACGATAAGAGTTTCTTCTTCAAGTACTTAATTTAAGTGTTGTAAAGATTCACCAAAACACCACGAAGAATCATAGAATATCACTCTATGTGCATCATGTCCGAGTACTTAATTTATGAGTGATTCTAATCATAGTACTTCATTTATGGGTGGTAACCATTAATTAAAACACCACAAAACATCTTATCCTACTAAGAGAAGTGTTTCAGATCCAATTACTTCATTTATGGGTGGTAACCATTCAAGAAAACACCACAAAACATCTTATGCTTCTATGAGAAGTGTTTCTAATTAGAGTATTATGGGTGGTAACCATTAAAGAAAACACCACAAAGCATCTTATCCTACTATGAAAGGTGTTTCAGAAAGAATTACTTCGTTTATGGGTGGTAATGTTTCAAAACAACCCCACAAAGCGAGCATACTACGAGAAGTGTTTGTTCTTCGAATACATTAATTAAGGGTAGTAACCATTCACTAAAATACCACGAAGGAGCATAGATTACCACTCTAGGTGATTCATGTCCGAGTACTTTATTTAAGGGTGGTAACCATTATAGAAAACAACACAAAGCATTTTATCCTATTACGTAAGTGTTTCAGATCGGATTACTTCATTTATGGGTGGTAATGTTTCAAGAAAAATCCACAAAGCCTCATAGCCTACCACGAGAAGGGTTTCTTCTTCGAATACTTCATTTAATGATGGTAACCATTCAATAAAACACCATGAAAAAGCATATAATAGCACTCTATGTGCTTCATGTCCGAGTATATCATTTATGGGCGGCAAAAAACAATTAAGAAAACACAACAAAGCATATTTTCTTACTACGAGAATTGTTTCATATCTGAGTACTTCATTTATGGGTGGTAACCATTAAAGAAACTACAACAAAGCATCTTGTCCTACTATGAGAAGTGTTTATGATCAGAGTACTTCATTTATGAGTGGTAACCTTTCAAGAAAACTCCACAAAGCATCATATCTTACTACGAGAAAAGTTTCTTCTAGTGTACTTCATTTAAGTGTTGTAATCATTCACTAAAATAACACAAAGAAGAATAAAATATCAGTCTATCTGCTTCATGTCAGAGTATATCATTTATGGGCGGTAAACAACAAGAAAACACCATAATGCATCTTATCATACTATGAGAAGTATTTCTTATCTGAGTACTTCATTTATGAATGGTAACCATTAAAGAAAACACCACAAATCATATTATCCTACAAATGGGAAGTGTTTCTCATTAGAGTACTCTATTTACTAGTGGTAACCTTTAAAGAAAACTCCACAAAGCAACATATCTTACTACGAGAATAGGTTCTTCTTCGAGTACTTCATTTAAGTGTTGTAAGCATTCACTAAAACACCACGAAGAAGTATAAAATACCACATTATATGCTTCATTTTCGAGTACTTAATTTAGGAGTGATTATGATCATAGTACTACATTTATGGGTCGTAATATTTAAAGAAAACCCCACAAAACATCCTATTCTACTATGAGAAGTGTTTCAGATCCAAGTACTTCATTTATGGGTGGTAACCATTAAAGAAAACACCACAAATCATCTTATCCTACTATGAGAAGTGTTTCTGATCATAATACTCCATTTATGAGTGGTAACATCTTAAGAAAACATCACAAAGCATCCTATCTTACTACGAGAAGAGTTTGTTCTCCGAGTACTTAATTTAAGTATTGTAACCATTCAAAAAAATACCACGAAGAAGCTTAGAATATCACTCAATGTGCTTCATGTCCGAGTACTTAATTTATTAGTGATTCTGATCAGAGTACTTCATTTATGTGTGCTAACCATTAAAGAAAACACCACAAAACATTTTATCCTACTACGAGAAGTGTTACAAATCCCATATCTTCATTTATGGGTGGTAATCATTCAAAAAAACACCATAAAGCATCTTCTACTTCTAAGAGAAGAATTTCTGATCAAAGTACTTCATTTAAGGGTGGTAATCATTTATGAAAACATCACAAAGCATCTCATCTCATTACTATCAGTGTTTGACATCGAATTACTTTATTTTTGGGTGGTAACGTTTCAAGAAAACTCCACAAAACCTCATAGCCTACTAAGAGAAGTGTTTCTTATCTTAGTATATTTATGGGTGGTAAACATTAAAGAAAATACCACAAAACATCTTATCCTACTATGAGTAGTGTTTCTGATTAGTGTACTTCATTTAAGGGTAGTAACCATTCAAGAAAACTCCACGAAGCATCATATCTTACTACGAGACGAGTGTCTTCTCGAGTACTTCATTTAAGTGTTGTAACCATTCACTAAACCACCACAAAGAAGCGTAGAATAGCACTCTATGTGCTTCATGTCCGAGTACTTAATTTATGAGTGATTCTGATCAGAGTACTTCATTTATGGGTGGTAACCATTATATAAAATACAACAATGAATCTTATCCTAGTAAGAGAAGTGTTTCATATCCGTGTACTTCATTTAAGGGTGGTAACCATTTATGAAAACATCACGAAGCATCTCATCTCATTACTATCAGTGTTTGGCTTCGAATTACTTTATTTTTGGGTGGTAACGTTTCAAGAAAACTCCACAAAGCCTCATAGCCTACTAAGAGAAGTGTTTCTTATGTTAGTATATTTATGGGTGGTAAACATTAAAGAAAATATCACAAAGCATCTTATCCTACTATGAGTAGTGTTTCTGATTAGTGTACTTCATTTAACGGTGGTAACCTTTCAAGAAAACTCCACGAAGCATCATATCTTACTACGAGACGAGTTTGTTCTCGAGTACTTCATTTAAGTGTTGTAACCATTCATCAAAACAACACGAAGAAGCATATAATATAACTGTATGTGCTTCATGTCCGAGTACTTAATTTATGAGTGATTCTGATCAGAGTACTTCATTTATGGGTGCTAACCATTAAAGAAAACACCACAAAACATCTTATCTTACTACGAGAAGTGTCTCAGATTCCATATCTTCATTTATGCGTGGTAATCCTTCAGGAAAACACCACAATGCATCTTATGCTTTTATGAGAAGTGTTTCTTATCAGAATACTTCATTTATTAGCGATAACCATTAGGGAAAACACCACAAAGCATCTTATCCTACAACGAGAAGTGTTTCAGAATGCATTACTTTGTTAATGGGTGGTATCGTTTCAAGAAAACCCCACAAAGTATCATAGAATACTACGAGACGAGTTTCTTCTCGAGTACTTCATTTAAGTGTTGTAACTATTGAATAAAACACCACGAAGAAGCGTAGAATACCACTCTGTGTTCTTCATGTCCGAGTACTTAATTTATGAGTGATTCTGATCAGAGTACTTCATTTATGGGTGGTAACCATTATATAAAACACAACAATGAATCTTGTCCTAGTAAGAGAAGTGTTTCATATCCGTGTACTTCATTTAAGGGTGGTAACCATTTATGAAAACATCACGAAGCATCTCATCTCATTACTATCAGTGTTTGGCTTCGAATTACTTTATTTTTGGGTGGTAACGTTTCAAGAAAACTCCACAAAGCCTCGTAGCCTACTAAGAGAAGTGTTTCTTATCTTAGTATATTTATGGGTGGTAAACATTAAAGAAAATATCACAAAGCATCTTATCCTACTATGAGTAGTGTTTCTGATTAGTGTACTTCATTTAACGGTGGTAACCTTTCAAGAAAACTCCACGAAGCATCATATCTTACTACGAGACGTGTTTGTTCTCGAGTACTTCATTTAAGTGTTGTAACCATTCATCAAAACAACACGAAGAAGCATATAATTTAACTGTATGTGCTTCATGTCCGAGTACTTAATTTATGAGTGATTCTGATCAGAGTACTTCATTTATGAGTGCTAACCATTAAAGAAAACACCACAAAACATCTTATCTTACTACGAGAAGTGTCTCAGATTCCATATCTTCATTTATGCGTGGTAATCCTTCAAGAAAACACCACAATGCATCTTATGCTTTTATGAGAAGTGTTTCTTATCAGAATACTTCATTTATTAGCGATAACCATTAGGGAAAACACCACAAAGCATCTTATCCTACAACGAGAAGTGTTTCAGAATGCATTACTTTGTTAATGGGTGGTATCGTTTCAAGAAAACCCCACAAAGTATCATAGAATACTACGAGACGAGTTTCTTCTCGAGTACTTCATTTAAGTGTTGTAACCATTGAATAAAACACCACGAAGAAGCGTAGAATACCACTCTGTGTTCTTCATGTCCGAGTACTTAATTTATGAGTGATTCTGATCAGAGTACTTCATTTATGGGTGGTAACCATTATATAAAACACAACAATGAATCTTGTCCTAGTAAGAGAAGTGTTTCATATCCGTGTACTTCATTTAAGGGTGGTAACCATTTATGAAAACATCACGAAGCATCTCATCTCATTACTATCAGTGTTTGGCTTCGAATTACTTTATTTTTGGGTGGTAACGTTTCAAGAAAACTCCACAAAGCCTCGTAGCCTACTAAGAGAAGTGTTTCTTATCTTAGTATATTTATGGGTGGTAAACATTAAAGAAAATATCACAAAGCATCTTATCCTACTATGAGTAGTGTTTCTGATTAGTGTACTTCATTTAACGGTGGTAACCTTTCAAGAAAACTCCACGAAGCATCATATCTTACTACGAGACGTGTTTGTTCTCGAGTACTTCATTTAAGTGTTGTAACCATTCATCAAAACAACACGAAGAAGCATATAATTTAACTGTATGTGCTTCATGTCCGAGTACTTAATTTATGAGTGATTCTGATCAGAGTACTTCATTTATGAGTGCTAACCATTAAAGAAAACACCACAAAACATCTTATCTTACTGCGAGAAGTGTCTCAGATTCCATATCTTCATTTATGCGTGGTAATCCTTCAGGAAAACACCACAATGCATCTTATGCTTTTATGAGAAGTGTTTCTTATCAGAATACTTCATTTATTAGCGATAACCATTAGGGAAAACACCACAAAGCATCTTATCCTACAACGAGAAGTGTTTCAGAATGCATTACTTTGTTAATGGGTGGTATCGTTTCAAGAAAACCCCACAAAGTATCATAGAATACTACGAGACGAGTTTCTTCTCGAGTACTTCATTTAAGTGTTGTAACCATTGAATAAAACACCACGAAGAAGCGTAGAATACCACTCTGTGTGCTTCATGTCCGAGTACTTAATTTATGAGTGATTCTGATCAGAGTACTTCATTTATGGGTGGTAACCATTATATAAAACACAACAATGAATCTTGTCCTAGTAAGAGAAGTGTTTCATATCCGTGTACATCATTTAAGGGTGGTAACCATTTATGAAAACATCACGAAGCATCTCATCTCATTACTATCAGTGTTTGGCTTCGAATTACTTTATTTTTGGGTGGTAACGTTTCAAGAAAACTCCACAAAGCCTCGTAGCCTACTAAGAGAAGTGTTTCTTATCTTAGTATATTTATGGGTGGTAAACATTAAAGAAAATACCACAAAGCATCTTATCTTACTACGAGAAGTGTCTCAGATTCCATATCTTCATTTATGCGTGGTAATCCTTCAGGATAACACCACAATGCATCTTATGCTTTTATGAGAAGTGTTTCTTATCAGAATACTTCATTTATTAGCGATAACCATTAGGGAAAACACCACAAAGCATCTTATCCTACAACGAGAAGTGTTTCAGAATGCATTACTTTGTTAATGGGTGGTATCGTTTCAAGAAAACCCCACAAAGTATCATAGAATACTACGAGACGAGTTTCTTCTCGAGTACTTCATTTAAGTGTTGTAACCATTGAATAAAACACCACGAAGAAGCGTAGAATACCACTCTGTGTGCTTCATGTCCGAGTACTTAATTTATGAGTGATTCTGATCAGAGTACTTCATTTATGGGTGGTAACCATTATATAAAACACAACAATGAATCTTATCCTAGTAAGAGAAGTGTTGCATATCCGTGTACTTCATTTAAGGGTGGTAACCATTTATGAAAACATCACGAAGCATCTCATCTCATTACTATCAGTGTTTGGCTTCGAATTACTTTATTTTTGGGTGGTAACGTTTCAAGAAAACTCCACAAAGCCTCGTAGCCTACTAAGAGAAGTGTTTCTTATCTTAGTATATTTATGGGTGGTAAACATTAAAGAAAATATCACAAAGCATCTTATCCTACTATGAGTAGTGTTTCTGATTAGTGTACTTCATTTAACGGTGGTAACCTTTCAAGAAAACTCCACGAAGCATCATATCTTACTACGAGACGAGTTTGTTCTCGAGTACTTCATTTAAGTGTTGTAACCATTCATCAAAACAACACGAAGAAGCATATAATATAACTGTATGTGCTTCATGTCCGAGTACTTAATTTATGAGTGATTCTGATCAGAGTACTTCATTTATGGGTGCTAACCATTAAAGAAAACACCACAAAACATCTTATCTTACTACGAGAAGTGTCTCAGATTCCATATCTTCATTTATGCGTGGTAATCCTTCAGGAAAACACCACAATGCATCTTATGCTTTTATGAGAAGTGTTTCTTATCAGAATACTTCATTTATTAGCGGTAATCAATAGGGAAAACACCACAAAGCATCTTATCCTACAACGAGAAGTGTTTCAGAATGCATTACTTTGTTAATGGGTGGTATCGTTTCAAGAAAACCCCACAAAGTATCATAGAATACTACGAGACGAGTTTCTTCTCGAGTACTTCATTTGAGAGTTGTAACCATTGAATAAAACACCACGATGAAGCGTAGATACCACTCTATGTGCTTCATTTCCGAGTACTTAATTTATGAGTGATTCTGATCAGAGTACTTCATTTATGGGTGGTAACCATTATATAAAACACAACAATGAATCTTCTCCTAGTAAGAGAAGTGTTGCATATCCGTGTACTTCATTTAAGGGTGGTAACCATTTATGAAAACATCACGAAGCATCTCATCTCATTACTATCAGTGTTTGGCTTCGACTTACTTTATTTTTGGGTGGTAACGTTTCAAGAAAACTCCACAAAGCCTCATAGCCTACTAAGAGAAGTGTTTCTTATCTTAGTATATTTATGGGTGGTAAACATTAAAGAAAATATCACAAAGCATCTTATCCTACTATGAGTAGTGTTTCTGATTAGTGTACTTCATTTAACGGTGGTAACCTTTCAAGAAAACTCCACGAAGCATCATATCTTACTACGAGACGAGTTTGTTCTCGAGTACTTCATTTAAGTGTTGTAACCATTCATCAAAACAACACGAAGAAGCATATAATTTAACTGTATGTGCTTCATGTCCGAGTACTTAATTTATGAGTGATTCTGATCAGAGTACTTCATTTATGAGTGCTAACCATTAAAGAAAACACCACAAAACATCTTATCTTACTACGAGAAGTGTCTCAGATTCCATATCTTCATTTATGCGTGGTAATCCTTCAGGAAAACACCACAATGCATCTTATGCTTTTATGAGAAGTGTTTCTTATCAGAATACTTCATTTATTAGCGATAACCATTAGGGAAAACACCACAAAGCATCTTATTCTACAACGAGAAGTGTTTCAGAATGCATTACTTTGTTAATGGGTGGTATCGTTTCAAGAAAACCCCACAAAGTATCATAGAATACTACGAGACGAGTTTCTTCTCGAGTACTTCATTTAAGTGTTGTAACCATTGAATAAAACACCACGAAGAAGCGTAGAATACCACTCTATGTGCTTCATGTCCGAGTACTTAATTTATGAGTGATTCTGATCAGAGTACTTCATTTATGGGTGGTAACCATTATATAAAACACAACAATGAATCTTGTCCTAGTAAGAGAAGTGTTTCATATCCGTGTACTTCATTTAAGGGTGGTAACCATTTATGAAAACATCACGAAGCATCTCATCTCATTACTATCAGTGTTTGGCTTCGAATTACTTTATTTTTGTGTGGTAACGTTTCAAGAAAACTCCACAAAGCCTCATAGCCTACTAAGAGAAGTGTTTCTTATCTTAGTATATTTATGGGTGGTAAACATTAAAGAAAATATCACAAAGCATCTTATCCTACTATGAGTAGTGTTTCTGATTAGTGTACTTCATTTAACGGTGGTAACCTTTCAAGAAAACTCCACGAAGCATCATATCTTACTACGAGACGAGTTTGTTCTCGAGTACTTCATTTAAGTGTTGTAACCATTCATCAAAACAACACGAAGAAGCATATAATTTAACTGTATGTGCTTTATGTCCGAGTACTTAATTTATGAGTGATTCTGATCAGAGTACTTCATTTATGAGTGCTAACCATTAAAGAAAACACCACAAAACATCTTATCTTACTACGAGAAGTGTCTCAGATTCCATATCTTCATTTATGCGTGGTAATCCTTCAGGAAAACACCACAATGCATCTTATGCTTTTATGAGAAGTGTTTCTTATCAGAATACTTCATTTATTAGCGATAACCATTAGGGAAAACACCACAAAGAATCTTATCCTACAACGAGAAGTGTTTCAGAATGCATTACTTTGTTAATGGGTGGTATCGTTTCAAGAAAACCCCAGAAAGTATCATAGAATACTACGAGACGAGTTTCTTCTCGAGTACTTCATTTAAGTGTTGTAACCACTGAATAAAACACCACGAAGAAGCGTAGAATACCACTCTGTGTGCTTCATGTCCGAGTACTTAATTTATGAGTGATTCTGATCAGAGTACTTCATTTATGGGTGGTAACCATTATATAAAACACAACAATGAATCTTGTCCTAGTAAGAGAAGTGTTTCATATCCGTGTACTTCATTTAAGGGTGGTAACCATTTATGAAAACATCACGAAGCATCTCATCTCATTACTATCAGTGTTTGGCTTCGAATTACTTTATTTTTGTGTGGTAACGTTTCAAGAAAACTCCACAAAGCCTCATAGCCTACTAAGAGAAGTGTTTCTTATCTTAGTATATTTATGGGTGGTAAACATTAAAGAAAATATCACAAAGCATCTTATCCTACTATGAGTAGTGTTTCTGATTAGTGTACTTCATTTAACGGTGGTAACCTTTCAAGAAAACTCCACGAAGCATCATATCTTACTACGAGACGAGTTTGTTCTCGAGTACTTCATTTAAGTGTTGTAACCATTCATCAAAACAACACGAAGAAGCATATAATTTAACTGTATGTGCTTCATGTCCGAGTACATAATTTATGAGTGATTCTGATCAGAGTACTTCATTTATGAGTGCTAACCATTAAAGAAAACACCACAAAACATCTTATCTTACTACGAGAAGTGTCTCAGATTCCATATCTTCATTTATGCGTGGTAATCCTTCAGGAAAACACCACAATGCATCTTATGCTTTTATGAGAAGTGTTTCTTATCAGAATACTTCATTTATTAGCGATAACCATTAGGGAAAACACCACAAAGCATCTTATCCTACAACGAGAAGTGTTTCAGAATGCATTACTTTGTTAATGGGTGGTATCGTTTCAAGAAAACCCCACAAAGTATCATAGAATACTACGAGACGAGTTTCTTCTCGAGTACTTCATTTAAGTGTTGTAACCATTGAATAAAACACCACGAAGAAGCGTAGAATACCACTCTGTGTGCTTCATGTCCGAGTACTTAATTTATGAGTGATTCTGATCAGAGTACTTCATTTATGGGTGGTAACCATTATATAAAACACAACAATGAATCTTGTCCTAGTAAGAGAAGTGTTTCATATCCGTGTACATCATTTAAGGGTGGTAACCATTTATGAAAACATCACGAAGCATCTCATCTCATTACTATCAGTGTTTGGCTTCGAATTACTTTATTTTTGGGTGGTAACGTTTCAAGAAAACTCCACAAAGCCTCGTAGCCTACTAAGAGAAGTGTTTCTTATCTTAGTATATTTATGGGTGGTAAACATTAAAGAAAATACCACAAAGCATCTTATCTTACTACGAGAAGTGTCTCAGATTCCATATCTTCATTTATGCGTGGTAATCCTTCAGGATAACACCACAATGCATCTTATGCTTTTATGAGAAGTGTTTCTTATCAGAATACTTCATTTATTAGCGATAACCATTAGGGAAAACACCACAAAGCATCTTATTCTACAACGAGAAGTGTTTCAGAATGCATTACTTTGTTAATGGGTGGTATCGTTTCAAGAAAACCCCACAAAGTATCATAGAATACTACGAGACGAGTTTCTTCTCGAGTACTTCATTTAAGTGTTGTAACCATTGAATAAAACACCACGAAGAAGCGTAGAATACCACTCTATGTGCTTCATGTCCGAGTACTTAATTTATGAGTGATTCTGATCAGAGTACTTCATTTATGGGTGGTAACCATTATATAAAACACAACAATGAATCTTGTCCTAGTAAGAGAAGTGTTTCATATCCGTGTACTTCATTTAAGGGTGGTAACCATTTATGAAAACATCACGAAGCATCTCATCTCATTACTATCAGTGTTTGGCTTCGTATTACTTTATTTTTGGGTGGTAACGTTTCAAGAAAACTCCACAAAGCCTCATAGCCTACTAAGAGAAGTGTTTCTTATCTTAGTATATTTATGGGTGGTAAACATTAAAGAAAATATCACAAAGCATCTTATCCTACTATGAGTAGTGTTTCTGATTAGTGTACTTCATTTAACGGTGGTAACCTTTCAAGAAAACTCCACGAAGCATCATATCTTACTACGAGACGAGTTTGTTCTCGAGTACTTCATTTAAGTGTTGTAACCATTCATCAAAACAACACGAAGAAGCATATAATTTAACTGTATGTGCTTCATGTCCGAGTACTTAATTTATGAGTGATTCTGATCAGAGTACTTCATTTATGAGTGCTAACCATTAGAGAAAACACCACAAAACATCTTATCTTACTACGAGAAGTGTCTCAGATTCCATATCTTCATTTATGCGTGGTAATCCTTCAGGAAAACACCACAATGCATCTTATGCTTTTATGAGAAGTGTTTCTTATCAGAATACTTCATTTATTAGCGATAACCATTAGGGAAAACACCACAAAGAATCTTATCCTACAACGAGAAGTGTTTCAGAATGCATTACTTTGTTAATGGGTGGTATCGTTTCAAGAAAACCCCACAAAGTATCATAGAATACTACGAGACGAGTTTCTTCTCGAGTACTTCATTTAAGTGTTGTAACCATTGAATAAAACACCACGAAGAAGCGTAGAATACCACTCTGTGTGCTTCATGTCCGAGTACTTAATTTATGAGTGATTCTGATCAGAGTACTTCATTTATGGGTGGTAACCATTATATAAAACATAACAATGAATCTTGTCCTAGTAAGAGAAGTGTTTCATATCCGTGTACTTCATTTAAGGGTGGTAACCATTTATGAAAACATCACGAAGCATCTCATCTCATTACTATCAGTGTTTGGCTTCGAATTACTTTATTTTTGGGTGGTAACGTTTCAAGAAAACTCCACAAAGCCTCGTAGCCTACTAAGAGAAGTGTTTCTTATCTTAGTATATTTATGGGTGGTAAACATTAAAGAAAATATCACAAAGCATCTTATCCTACTATGAGTAGTGTTTCTGATTAGTGTACTTCATTTAACGGTGGTAACCTTTCAAGAAAACTCCACGAAGCATCATATCTTACTACGAGACGAGTTTGTTCTCGAGTACTTCATTTAAGTGTTGTAACCATTCATCAAAACAACACGAAGAAGCATATAATATAACTGTATGTGCTTCATGTCCGAGTACTTAATTTATGAGTGATTCTGATCAGAGTACTTCATTTATGGGTGCTAACCATTAAAGAAAACACCACAAAACATCTTATCTTACTACGAGAAGTGTCTCAGATTCCATATCTTCATTTATGCGTGGTAATCCTTCAGGAAAACACCACAATGCATCTTATGCTTTTATGAGAAGTGTTTCTTATCAGAATACTTCATTTATTAGCGGTAATCAATAGGGAAAACACCACAAAGCATCTTATCCTACAACGAGAAGTGTTTCAGAATGCATTACTTTGTTAATGGGTGGTATCGTTTCAAGAAAACCCCACAAAGTATCATAGAATACTACGAGACGAGTTTCTTCTCGAGTACTTCATTTAAGAGTTGTAACCATTGAATAAAACACCACGAAGAAGCGTAGATACCACTCTATGTGCTTCATGTCCGAGTACTTAATTTATGAGTGATTCTGATCAGAGTACTTCATTTATGGGTGGTAACCATTATATAAAACACAACAATGAATCTTATCCTAGTAAGAGAAGTGTTTCATATCCGTGTACTTCATTTAAGGGTGGTAACCATTTATGAAAACATCACGAAGCATCTCATCTCATTACTATCAGTGTTTGGCTTCGAATTACTTTATTTTTGGGTGGTAACGTTTCAAGAAAACTCCACAAAGCCTCATAGCCTACTAAGAGAAGTGTTTCTTATCTTAGTATATTTATGGGTGGTAAACATTAAAGAAAATATCACAAAGCATCTTATCCTACTATGAGTAGTGTTTCTGATTAGT